>PVIU01016114.1:0-46043 GCA_004026605.1 Ondatra zibethicus | reverse complement strand
TGGTGGTAGTGGTGGTGGTGATGGTGGTGCTGTTGGTGGTGATGGTGGTGATGGAGGAGGTGGTGGTGATGGTGGAGGTGGTGGTGATAGTGTTGATGATGCTGGTTGTGGTGGATGATGAGGTGGTGTGGATGGTGACAGAGACAGTGGTAATGAGGAGGAGGTGGAGATGATGTTGACATTTATTTGTTAGGCTCAACATCTTTTTAGTAGATGGTGCTGTTTACTGCTCAAGTTCCCATAAGGGATGAAGCCAACACCCCCAGTTTCCAGGAGTGTTGTCTACTGAGTGTCTTCCTGGAGTTGTCTTTGTACAAAGTCAAGGTCACATGCTTTGCCTGAGCAGTTCTGACCCAAGTACATGTGCAGCATGGCAGAGAAATTGCAAGTGTTCCCCTGCCTAGTCCTGTTCCCCTACCCTTCCTAGGAGCCTTCTATGTTAATGACACCTAGGTTATCCCTTGACTCTCCTAACAGACTTTTGACAGAGACACCCTTATTAAACCTCAACCCCCATGTAAACCACGGAGGAAAGAGCTTTAAATCTGTTTGCAGCTGCCCTGGGAGGAACTGACAGAACCTGGATTTGAACTCAGGGCACCTATCTAGAAAACCCCAGCTCCTAGCCGCCACAGGGGGCTCAACCACGGGCAGGCATTCAGCAAAGGATGACAAGCTAAAACATCCTCTCCTGCCTCAGGGAGTGTAGTTGAGGGTGATTCTGTGTGGATCCCCCATGTTCTCTGAGGCCTCCTGTCCTCCAGTCGTACCAGTAGCCAAGATAGTAGCTGCCGCGGCAGCCGCATCTTCGTGCTCCCCGCAGCATGCCAGCATCTCCGTGGAGAACAACACCTCCCTCAGCCGCCCACTCCCCAGCTGCTCCTCAAACACCATTGTTACCACCACCGGGGTGGGGGTGGGTGGGTGTCATCGCCTGTGAGCTGCCTCACATGTGGATAGAGCGGCTGGGAAACCTGCTCAGGGGAGGGGTGAGCGAATCAAATGGGACCTCTCCCTCACTTAGATCCCTGAGTGACCCCAGATCCCGCAGGACTCAGGTTTCTGGCCAGGCTTGAGCTGGGGCAGGTAGAGTCTTCCCTATGATAAGACCCAAGCTCTAGTCTTAATGTTCCCGCAGGCTCAGGAGTACTCTCCTTGCTTCTCTGGGCCCCAGTTTTCCTTTAGAGATAGCCAGTGGGCTTCCGGGGCCTTTCAGAGCTGGTGTGTGGAGCTCATTTCCCTGTGAGTTCCCAAAGGGCTTGAATCATCTTTCCTCACAGCTGCGAATGGATTCAGAGCTCTGCAGCTGTATCCGTCTGCACAGACAGGGTCTCATTTAGCTCCATAACTGGACAGTGTCACCCTCCTGGTTAAAACAAAGCACAGGAAATGGAAACAACCTTTCTTAAGTGACATTCAGTTTTTGGAAAACTCTTGTTTAGGGCTGGAGAAATGGCTCAGGTGGTAAAGCGCTGGCAGTCTGATGGTCTGAGTTCAGATGTTCAGTACTTATATAAAAAGCCAGGCAGGCCGGGCAATGGTGGTGCACGCCTTTAATTCCACACTCGGGAGGCAGAAGCAGGCAGATCTCTGTGAGTTCGAGGCCATTCTGGTCTACAGAGTTAATTTCAGGACAGCCAGGGCTACACAGAGAAACCCTATCTCGAAAAACAAAAACAAGGCCAAGCGGTGGTGGCGCACGCCTTTAATCCCAGCACTCGGGAGACAGAGGCAGGCGGATCTCGGTGAGATGGAGGTCAGCATGGTCTACAAGAGCTAGTTCCAGGACAGGCTCCAAAGCTACAGCGAAACTGCTGTCTCGAAAAACCAAACCAAACCAAACCAAACCAAACCAAAACAAAGAGAAAAACAAAACAAACAAACAAACAAAACAAAGACAAGCCAGGGAGAATGGCACATACTGTAGTCCTAGCGCTGGGCTTGCTGGATAACCAGTCTAGCTGAATTGGTGACTCACAGGTTCATTAAGGAACCCTGTCTCACAAACAGGGTGGAGAATAACTGAGAAAGACACCTAACATTGACCTCTGACCTCCACGCACATGTATACATGTGTACATGCATCCTCCTACACACACATAGTACACACACAGTTCTCCCTATTTAACCTATGAGTAGAAATACATATAATTCTTCCTTTTAAATGATTCCTTGTTTATGTTTATGTGCATTGGTGTTTTGCCTGGATGTATGTCTGTGTAAGGGTGCTGGAACCCCTGGAACTTGAGTTACAGACAATTGTGAGCTGCCATGTGAGTGCTGGGAATTGGACCTGGGTCCTCTGGAAGAGCAGCCAGAGCGCTTAACCTCTGAGCCGTCTCTCCAGCCCCCGTATGATTCTCAATATCAGTTTGGAGAGAGAGGACTCAGAATCCATGCCATCCTATTCATTTGTCTGAACCCCAAGCCCCGCCTCTCCTCCAGGTCATAGAGTGACCATTGGTAGAGCGGCCATGACGGCAACATCTAGGCTTCAATCAATTACTCTTGGCTGGGGGTGTTTTCCTAGTCTTCTAACCCCGATTATGTTGCATTTAAGACTAAAACCTAAATCACCAATAAGGTCACTGTTGTAGGAGCTTGGGGACATTGGGTCCCCAGTTTTGGATTGCCTGTTAGGGGTGAAGAGGAGCTCCCACAGAGATTGCTGGGTCTGTTCACCTTGCGAGCAAGTGCTCAAACTGCATGTGTGTGAGGTGGAGACAGGCTCCTGTATGTATTCTCCTGTCGCGGTAGCACAGGGGGTTCAGGGAGGAGGCGAGGCTGAGAAGCAGGGACAAAGAAGGACGTGTGTTCTGAGAAATTTGGGGAATTAGCTCTGAGGTTGTTCCGAGGAGAAAATGATGTTTTGAATCAAGAGTTATTATATGTCTGAGCTCGAAGCTTTTTAAAGTACACTGTGTTTACTTAACAGTTGTGTTTATGGATTTACTTATACCTGGCTTGACTTCAAACAGAACCGAAGTGGGTAATTATTCAATCAGATTGTGAACTCCTAGAAGGCAGAAAGTGCCTTTGTTGTCCCTGTCTTCTGAAAGGCTAACTCCCACTCCCTACCCACCTCCCCACAAGCTGCATTCTTGGCCGAAATAATCTCTGTCTGTACCTTTGTTCTTCATAAAAGTGTGATCTCAGCCAGTACATATATCATATATGTATCCATCTGTGCATGTATCCATTCAACAAGACATTTACCCACCAGTAAACTAAACATCCATGCAACCCATGCAGCCTAATGTCCATCTACAAACCCAAACACATCTCTCCATCCAACAAGTCATTTGTCCATGATCACCAAACAAAACACCCAGCCAACCAAATACCCAGCCAGCCTAATGCTCATTCATGCCCACCCACGTCCATCTATACATTCATCCATATATTTGTCTAACCCAACTATTCATCCACTTATGTATCTGTGCAGTCATCCAGTAATAAAACTATCTATCAATCATTCACCCTTTCAAAACCCCAGGAAGCTGCCCAACTGCAGCCAAACAAAACAAGCTTCAAGTAGCTACATTTTCTCCAGAGATCACATTGTTCCAAGAGCTGTGCTACTTGCAGAGAAGACATTAACCATTGAGTAAATGAAACCTAAGACCCCCAAAGACTCTGTGAAAGGAGGTTATTATCCCTATACTTTATATGAGGAAAGCAGTGACAGAATTTTAGTGACTTGTCCAAGGTCATCTTTGAATTATCTGTCTGTCTATCTATCTGTCTGTCTGTGTGCGTTCATCAGCACACGTGTGCCACAGTGTATAAGTGGAGTTCAGAGGGCAACTCTTGGGTTTTCTTGTGACCAAGATCATCTTTAAGGGAGGTCTCCAGAGACCAGCATGGGGTTACAGAGCCCGTTTATCTTTTGCTCCCTACTGGGGAACGAGGGAGGGAGAGGGAGAGAGGAGCAGCAGATTTGCAGTCAGACCTGGGTAGGGGAAGGAGGCAACACTCTCCCTATGCATATCATTGCCTGATCATTTCTTCTTCTTCTTCTTCTTCTTCTTCTTCTTCTTCTTCTTCTTCTTCTTCTTCTTCTTCTTCTTCTTCTTCTTCTTCTTCTTCTTCTTCTTCTCCTCTTCTTCCTCCTCCTCCTCCTCCTCTTCCTCCTCTTCTGTAGTGCACCTTAAAAACCTCTCACATAAAACATTCCAACCACAGTTTCCCCTCCCTCCACTCCTCACAGTTCCCACCCACCTCCCCTCTCCCCCAGATCCACTCCCCACCACCCCTAGAAAAGAGGCATGCTTCCTTCTTCTTGTTGCTCCTCCGGGGAAGGTCCTAGCCTTGCACCTGGCTTCTATCTTACTAACTATGCAACTCTGCTGTTGGCACTCAGGGGCAGGCCATTGTACCAGGGAAGGCCTGGGAAAGCCCACTAATGCCAAAAGCATTGACTCCAGAAGCCCTGGCATGTTGACAAATAGAAAGTGGACTACTTTAAACTCAAGAGGAGCCCGTAGAGTTCATCTGACGTTCTTGAGGTGCCTTATGTTTCTTATAGCCTGAAGTAAGTCCATTTCCTGCTTGTTTCGCCTCCCCCACCCTCTGCTTTTTTTGCCTCGTGCAATGACATCTCGTTCATTTGTCTGCTTCACTTTCCTGAGTCTGAATAACAGAGGCTCCTTGGGGGGGGCAATTGTTCCTCTCTTATTCTGGTTCTAACCCCAGCTAGGGGGTGGGTAACCACCAGGCTGGGCCAATCGTAGTTCTTCAGAGCAGTCTGGGTGTGGCATAGAGGTAGCTGTCACTCAGCCTGACTAAGCAGAACCCTTCTGTGGGGCTTTCTAAGCACAGCAGATGGGGAGAGCGTCTTTTTGTGGCTGTTCAGAGGCTTTGCAGCTCTCATATAAGGGCCCCCTTCACAGCTGAGCATTGAGCAGCCACCAGAAAGGGAGAGAGCATCTTGATGGAGCCCAAGGACTAGTGTTGCAATGGCTCCTGGGCCAACTCCATCCGAGATACCTTTGCTTTGTTTTCAGTGCAGGGATGGGCGGGCAACCCGCTGGCCCTCTCCTTCATGCTTGAATTGGGATTCTGTCCTTCGCAGGTAGTCAGCCTTGGCACCCACGTTCCCATACCAGCGACTCACAGGTCTCCTTTGGTCGAGCCCTTTCTTCTAGTTCTACATCCCATCACGGTCAGTTTCTTTTCCTTTTTTTTTGTTTTTTAATTTTATTTTCCAGACAGGGTTTCTTTGTGTAGTCCTGGCTGTCCTGGAACGTGTTCTGTAGACCAGGTTGGCCTTGAACTCACAGAGATCTGCCTGCCTCTGCCTTCCTGAGTGCTGGGATTAAAGGAGTGCGCCATCACTGGCAGGCACAGTTTCTTAAACTCCCCTTCTCAATCTCGGAGATTTTTTTTCCCTCTGCTTGTAGCTCATACTCTTGAGTCTCTCTTTGTATCCAGCACAGTCTTGGTTATACTACTGCTGTGTAGCTTTCAATGGCTCCCCATTATTTTTAAGGTTAAACTTAGCTTTAAGAAATGAAAGTGGTGGTGGTGGTACATGCCTTTAATACCAGCACCTGGGAGGCAGAAACAGGTGAGTCTCTGAGTCTGAGGCAACCTGGTCTACAGAACGAGTTCCAAGACAGCCAGGGCTACATAGAAAAACCTGGTCTCAGAAAAAGAAAGAAAGAAAGAAAGAAAAAAGAAATGAAACTTTGATTGATTGCCTTGTGGTGCATGATTTTATCCCAGCACCTGGGAGCAGGAGGCAGAAGCAGGTGGGTCTCTGTGAGTTTGAGGCCAGCCTGGTTTATGTAGCAAGTTCCAGCACAGCCAGGGCTACATAGTGAGACTGTCTCAAAATAACAATCAACCAAACAATCAAAAACCTCCTAAACCAAAACAAATAAAAAAAAAAAACCCAAAAAACAAAACAAACCAAAAAAAAAAAAAACCTTCTGGGTCTGGGGAGAGAAGGTTCAGTTGCTTCAGAGCACCTGTGGGGCTTTCAGAGGAACAGAGTTTGGTTCTCAGGACCCACATAGAAGCTAACAACTACCAGAAACTAACTAACTAATAACTAACCAACTAGCTAACTAACAAGTACCTGCAACTCTAGTGTCAGAGGGTCTGGCACCTTTTCTGCATTTTATGTGTTGAGTGTTTTGTCTGCATGTATGTGTATGTACCACATGCATGCCACATGCTGGTGGGGCTTGGGGAGGCCGTCACATCCCTTGGAATGAGGGTTACAGACTACTGAGCCCGCACACGAGTGCTGGGACCCAAACCTGGATCCTCTGCAAGAGCAGCAGGTGCTTTCAACCTCCGAGCCACCTTCCTGGCACCCCTATGGCTCATTTCTAATTTTTCAATCATTTTGAATTTATGGAGCTTTACCCAACTCCTTCCAGTTCTTACACAGCATGGTGTGGTTGTACACACACGCACACACACACGCACACACACACACACACAGATACCGTGCTACTAACGACAGTGTAGACATTTCCCACATTTCAGCAGCTTTTCCAGGGTTGTCTTGTTTCTGTCTAAGGCTCTGGTCAGGACACTAGACTGGCTTTTCAGTAGAGCACCAGAAACCCTTTGTGAAATGACCTATGGCTTCCTCTAGCCTGCCCCTGGTCCCTTTCCCCACCTCCTTCTGCTCTGGTCACCCAGATTGGACTGCACTTTCTGTAAGGGACCAGGCCTTCTTTCACTCCTGGGACACTGCACACCCCTCTCCTCCTGACCCTTCCTCCTTTTTCTCTTCCCTTCTAACATTTAGTCATCCCTGAGGACTGACTTGGGGTGCTCTCATCCATGAAATCTGCTTGACTATGCTCAGTCTTCTGTTATATCCTCCACCCCCGACTGCAATTTTTTTTTTTTTGGTTTTTGAGATAGGGTTTCTTTGTGTAACAGCTCTGGCTGTCCTGGAACTCACTTTGTAGACCAGGCTGGCCTCGAACCCACAGAGATCCACCTGCCTCTGCCTTCTGAGTGCTGAGAGTAAAAGCATGAGCCACCCACCATGCCCAGCTCCTCACTGTGCTTTTTACCCCAATTCTGATGATTGATTCCTGGTCTTCCTGGTTATGCTGGAGCCCTCTGGGGCCGGCACCCCCTTTCATTGATCTCTGTGGGAATACAGTGAGTTGGGAAACAGTGACATCCAGAGAAGTACTGCCTCAGGTCAGAGACAGGAGTCAGGCAGCCTAGGGAGACACCCAGGGAGGCTTGTAAGTATGGCAGTGCCCCAGGCATATTTGATGGAGTTCTTCTATAATGTGGGCTTTGTTATCCCCCTCATTTTGCAGATGAAGGATCAGACACCTGCTCAGGCACACAGTTACTAGGAGGTGGGTCCGCGAACTGCTTGGTTTGCAGAGACTGCTCTAGATTGTGCAGGTGGGTAGGTGGGAAGGTTCCAGGCTGGGGCAGCTGATGAAGCAGTCATTTTGGAAGGTGAGTCTGAGGAACCCCGGTTCCTGCAGAGCTTCTGCCAAAGGGGATATGTTTTAGGTTACTCATGAACATAATAGGTGTCAGGGGTGGGGTGCGCCAGCTGGTTTTATGTCAAGTTGGCACAAGCTAGAGTCATCTGAAAGGAAGGAGCCTCAATGAAGAAAACGCCTCCATAAGATCAGCTGTAAGGCATTTTCTTAATTACTGATTGACGGGGAAGGGCCAGCCCTGGGCAGTAGGGTTCTATAAGAAAGCAGGCCAAGCAAGCCACAAGGAGCAAGCCAGTAAATAGCTCCCCTCCATGGCCTCTGCAGCAGCTCCTGCCTCCAGGCTCCTGCTCTGTTTGAGTTCCTGTCCCAACTTCCTTCAAAGATGGACTATGATGTGGAAAAGTAAGTCAAAGAAATCCTTTACTCCCCAGGAGGAAGGGCTGGCTTTTAGCCATGCTGTCTCATCATAGCAATAGTAACCCTAAGTAAGACAGGGGGCATCTACGTGGTAATGTGGGGCTAGGGAAGAGAAGAACCTACTGCCCCGGTGGTGGAGGCCACTGGTATTTGGGGATATTGGTCCTAGAATGTTGTGAGAACTGGAAGCAAGCCAAGGGAGAAGTCCCAGAGAAAGTGGAGACACGAGGGCCGGCAGTGGAGGAGTCAGGACACATCTGCCGGAGCAAGCCCCGATACTGAGTTCTAGCAATTTGGATGTTGGGGCCCCGCTGGGCACCTGCTGCTGTGTATGCTGTTTACAGCCTGGCTTCCTTCACTGCCATTGTGCATAGCTGTGCCCTATGTGGTTTGTGTGTGTTGCACTGGACAAGCCCTCTTATACTTAGTGTCTTCAATGCATCCTTCCACTGACCAAACAGGGGAAGGCCACATTAGTTCCATAACAACAAGATTAGGAAAGGGTGGCCAAGTGAGCAAAATGACCTTCCCAAGGTCACACAGTGAGAGGGGGTACAGCAAAGAATGAATGAATACAGGCACAGGAACTTGGCCTGGGTCTGAGAGGCTTCTCTCCCTCTCTCATAACTTCTGAGAAGCAGCAGCTGACACAGGATGAAGGCTGTGGACTGAACGAATGAGAGTCGGGTTAGGAAGTGACAAAAAGAGCCATGCGTCACAATCCCATTTGTGTCTGGAAGGAGGCCTGGATCCATTGCTCAATCAGCCCTCATCACAAATGTCTGAGGCCTCACTGAAGCCAGGCCTTTGGACCTGCTGGAAGTCACTAGAGGGTCACACACTTGCGCAGAGATCCAATCCACAGATGTGTGTATATTCACATTGATTCACTGACATTCAACCTCTCAGGCAGGTACTCACCCATCAATCAGTTGCGGTCCTTAGCGTTTCCCCCATGCCTTAGATAGGGGTGCCCCATAAGTAAATGCTGGGGTATTTGGTTTTCACCAAGGAATTCAAGAGATTGGAATTTCAGGAACAGAGTTCATCTTCCCATTGTCTCCTAACTTTTCAGGGAAAATGTTGAAAAATATAACAGAAAAGGCCCTGAGGGACCTGAGAGATGAGGTCACCAGCACTGGGAGGGGTGTCCCCCTGGAATCAATAATGCTGTGTGGAGTTTTTAGTTCTTTCTGAAATAGGTGGTGTTGGCTCTGGATGGTCTACAGCCCCCCCTACTTTCCTCTCCTCTTCTCTCTTCTCCTCTCCTCTCCCCTCCCCTTCCCTCTTCTCTCCTTTTTTTTTTTGAGGCAGGGTCTCTCTACCTAACCCCCACCGTCCCAGAACTCTCTCAGTAGACCTGACTGCCTTCAAAGAGCTCCACCTGCCTCTGCCTTCCGAGTGCTGGGATTAAGGATGTGTTCCACCACCGCACCTGGGTCTTTTCTTTTTGCAATTTAATTCTTTTATTTTTGTATGTGCATGGGTTTTTTGACTGCATGTATATATGAGCACCATGTGCATGCCTGGTGTCCACAGAGGCAGGAAGAGGGTGTCGGATGCCCTGGAACTGGAGTTACAGATAGTTCTGAGCTGATTATGAACTGCTATCTGGGTGCTGGGAATCAAATGCTGAGCCATCTCTACCAGCACCTCTCCTTCCTGGCTTCTTCTCCTAGGGCCAGTTGCTGCCTTCAAGCTGACCTTGAATTCAAGTCAGTTGTCCTGCCTCAGCCTCCTGAGTGCTGTGGTTACAGACAAGAGCCACTGCTCCTGGTTCAACGCCACTCCCTTCTACCAGCCACCTGCACAGCAGGAAGTCTCTGACTTGTTCTCTCTGCAAGCGAGGTGAACCTTGGAGCAAAGTCCCGTTTCAAATCAAGTTTAACACACTGTTTTGCTCTTTAGCTTTGAGCAACTTACAACCCTTGGCCTCCGAGCCACACCTTACCCATCTGTAAAATGGAGAGTTTAGTACCTCCCTACAGGATATGGGGAAGACTGGCCAAGATAGTTTGTCTAAAATGCCAGCGCAGAGCCAAAGAGCTGACTCCACAGGAAAGCACTTTCTGCACAATATATGTTTGCATTTCTCTTGAGTGAATTATGTAGGAGTAAAATTGCTGGGTCAGCTGGTGTTTGCAGAGTGTGTGGTAAAAAATGTCTTGACTGCTGTACATGTGTGTCAGCCACGTAGGAAAGTCCACGTTCCAGGGCTGGGATGAGGCTCGGTTGGTCAAGTGTTAGCCTAGTAAGGCCGAGACAGTGGGTTTGGTCCCTAGCACCACATAAACCTGCTATAGCAGCACACATCTGTAACCCAGGACCGAGACAGAAAGGCAGGAGCATCAGGAGTTGAAGGTCATCCTTGGCTACGTGGTGTAGCCAGGCCAGCCTGGGCTACAGAAAACAGTCTGAAAGGAAGGAAGAAAAGAAAAAGGGAAGGAAGGAAGTCCATTTATTGCTCCATCATGATTAACACTTGAACCCAGAACTCTTGCCTAAAAAGCCGAGCTGTTCAGAGACTGAGCTTGAGAGGGCGGTGGGCACCGGAGGTGCTTTGGTTGGGCTGCCCATCCCTGTGGAGATTTAGCCTGTTAGTAGTACCCCCCAAGAAACTTTCAGCTCTGTGTTGTCACTTTTTACTGGGGGGGGCAGCAAAGCAGAGAGCCCCCCGCCATGGGAGGGAACGAGTCTTCATTCCAGAGGGAATAGCCAGTGCTGGCAGACTTGGTAGGGTAGGGTGAATGCTCCGACTTTGCAGCTAGGATCCCATCCTCTGCTCACTCACCTACTAGCCTTGGTTGGGACCTCCGTTCTTTCTTCTATAAAATGGAGGAAACACCTAACTCAATTACATTGGGGTGATGAATTGCCTAGTCTCGACAAGTTCAAGGACTAGCCATTGATGACCTACTATGCGCCAGGGCTTCACTGTTCTTGGTGAGGGGAACCAGCAGGACAGGAGACAGTCCCTGCTGATGGAGGCCATTGACAGCAGGCAGACAGATCCCAAGCAGAATCAATGAGCGTCACCCGTGACCAGAGATGCTGGAAGGAGTTAAGTAGCTTTCTGCTTCAGAAGGGCTCCAGGAGAGGTGTTACTTAAGGTGATGCTTGAGGAGGGCATGATGGGAGCTGGGGGAAATGCTGCCTTGGGTGTGGGAACAGCATATGCTAAAGAAGAGAGAGCAGCACAGAGGAGTTGTGGATGGCTGGGGTCTGGTGAGGCCTTGAGGAGCGCCGAGCTTTCTATGAAGGGCGAGTTTCTGTTCTCTAAGCTCACACGGACTGTTATTCCTCTTCCCCTGGCCTGCCTGAACCTCTTTGTGAAAACTCAGAGCCCAGCCGGTGCAGAGCTGGGGTCTGCAGCCAGATGAGCCGGGGTTTCTTCTCCAACCTCTCAGGCAGGCCTGGCAAGCTGTGGGCACCAGCTGGCCGCTAGAGTGGTTCCGATTGAGGGTGGTCCAAGGGCCTGGTGTGGGGGAACCATCTGCTGCTCCCTATTGTCCGCTGGTCCATTGTCTAGTCCACACCCTCTGCTCTAGGGACCGGGAGGAACAATGGAAGAACATGATCCCTGGGCTCTTGTTTCTAGGCCTGGCCCCTTGCTCCTCTATGACACTAGGAGAATGCCCTCCTGGGGTGGAGGTGGGGGTGGGTAGGTTGTGGAGGGTGGCTCTGTCAGGCACCACAGGCATCCCGCCCTCTCTCATTGCTATCTCCTTGGCAACTGCAGCTGCCACTTTGTTACAGGTTTTTTTTTTTTTTTGCCTTCTAGGTGTTTCTTTTTTGCTTCAGGTCCCCCCAAAGAATAGGGTGTTTCTGAGAAAGACCAGATTGTTACCTCCAGAGGGTCCCCAAGTCTTGTTGCTCAGCTTGAGAACTCAGGCAACCTGGGAGTACAGGGAGGGACAAGTCAACCAATGCCGTGCTCAAGGTGCTGACCAGAAGCAGGCACCCAAAATAAACTCAGATGACATTTGCAACTGAGTATCAACACTGTCATCTTCCCCATTGTGACTCCTCCCCCAACACCAGAGCTTTATGAAACTTCCCAGATTTCACTTTACAGGTCAAGATCAGCATCACCGGCTGGAGAGATGGCTCAGAGGTTAAGAGCGCTGACTGCTCTTCCAGAGGTCCTGAGTTCAATTCCCAGCAACCACATGGTGGCTCACAGCCATCTATAATGAAATCTGGTGCCCTCTTCTGGCATGCAAGCATACATGGAAGGAATGTTGTATACATAATAAATAAATAAATCTTAAAAAAAAAAAAAAGATCAGCATCACTCAGACTCAGCCAGCACAAGGGTGGGTCGTGGAGGGAGCCCGTGCCAACGCTTTCTACTGGTTAGCATGTCTAGATGTGTGGGTCCAGGTCTAGTGGCCCAGTGAATGGGGACGAGACCCTGAGTGTTTCTCCATTGGCTCAGTCTTCCCTATAGAGAGCAGGACTCAGGGGCTTATAAGGGCAGCTTGTCTGAGCTCTGGTGTTTGGGAAGTCAAAAGAGTTAAGATGCTGATAATCATAGACAATGTGTGTGTGTGTGTGTCCATGGGAACATTGGTGTGTGTGCTGGTGTGTGTGTGTGTGTACACTAGAAGTCAGCCTCAGCTATTGCTCCATGGTTTCTGAGATCCACTATGGTTTCATTTTGAGACAGTGCTTCCCATTGGCTTAGATCTCACCACGCATGCTAGACTGGTTGCCTGATGAGCAGAGATCCTCTTGCCTCTGCCTCCTCAGTACTGGGAGTGTGAACACCTTGTCTGCATTTACAGACGGGCCCTAGGGACCAGACTCGGGTCTTCATGCCTGCACAGCAAGCTCTTTAACAATGGAACCATTGCCTCAGTTTCCATAGGCAATGAATTCTTAAATATTTTTTTATTTTTGAGATGATATAGTTACATCATTTCCCCCCACCCTTTCTTTTCTCCAAACCCTCCAATAATACCCTCTTTGCTCTCTTTCAAATGTATGGCCTCTTTTTTATTTAATTACTGTTATATACATATGTTTGTGTGCATATATATATTCCTAAATACGTAAATACAACCTTCTCAGTTTGTATAAGCCATAGACAATGTTTATTAAGCATTTTTCTCTGTGCCAAGAATTGCCTGTACACATAAAAACATTTTATTTATTCACTTGCAGCCCCTGGGATTAAACCCAGGGCCCTGTGCATACTAGGTCAGCATGTTACCACCTAGCTGAGTCCCTAGCCCCCTTGTGTACAGGAACTCAATACTCGCACCTCCCGGTGGCAGTAACTATTGCTCTCATATCCACTTTATTGATTAGACAGCTGAGGTGGAGAGAGGCTAAGTACATTGCCACAGTGCTGCATCCAGCGGGCGGCAGATCCAAGACCTTCAACTGGACAGTTTAACTTTGGGATCTTTGGGATTATTCTAATTCTTTCCATTGCATGGATCCCCAGGGCCTCCCAGATCATGAGCCCAGCTTATTCCTGCTCCAGGCCAGAGTTCTCCGGAGACACAGAGGAGTCGGCCTGGGACCAGGCAGGTAGCTCAGTGGGTAAAGCATGCCACTAAGTAAAGGCATGAGGACATTGAGTCCTCAGAACCCAGGTCAACCCAGATGGGGTAGTGAGCATAGTATCTCCCTGGGAAGTTTGCAGGTCAGCTAGCCTGGTGTATGCAGTGTAAATGACAAGTTCCTGTCCCCAACAAGATAAAAGGTGGGGCTCCCAATGCTAGAGGTTGTCATCTGACTTTTGAATGTGTCATGGCACAGGGGTATCTGTGCTCACACATGCAAATGCACACCCACCACTACCACCACCATCACCACCATCACCTCCTCCACCACCACCACCAAAACAACAGCAACAACAAAGAGGTCTAGGTGTCCCTTGCAAATGCACTGATCTCCTTGGAGTTAGACCTGGACGTTCAGTGTTTGTGTCCTGACTTAGCTTTGTGATCTTAGATGAGCCAGATGACCTGGAATTGACCTTTTCCTCTGTCACTGATGAATGACAGCAGTGCCTTCATCACAGATGATGGAAGCATTCTATGAACAACCTCGTGTGACACCTAGGACAAAGCCTGCCTCAGAGACCGTGGGTGTTAGGGGATCATTATTATGGCTGTCACCACTCCCCTCGGGGTGGCCCTGGGACTTGAACATATGTGAAGGCACTTTGTACTGGAGATAACTGTGCAAAAATCAGGGCTTGGTGTGACTCACACAGACACAGAGTGTTCAGTCTGGGTGGTGGCAGCGATGGGGGCTGAGATGAGAGCCATCTCCCTGGCATCCAGGGCCAAATGCCAGCCCAGTGGGCTGCAATGAGCTCACCAGCAGGCAGGAGGCAGGCAGGCTGCTGGTCCCCGTGCTCTGGAGGCAGAGGCAAGAGTGCAGGCACGTGGTTCCTCAGTCCCCACTGTCAACAGAATGGAGGTTTTTCCCTAGCTCTAACTTCTAGGGTATGGGGAATGTGTGTTCCTGTGTATGTAGATGCACATGTGTGTGTGAGTGTGGGTGTGCACGCACATGTGTGCACATGCCGTGGAAGCCAGAGGTCAATAACCAATTGCTCCTCAGGAGACATCCACCTTGTTTTTATTTTTAAACTTTTTTTTGTCATTAAATATTTTAAAGTATTTTTTAAATGTATGTGTCTGGAGACAAACACCTTATATTTGTTTTTAAATGTTTTTTTGTTGTTGTTAAATTTTTATGTGCATACCAGTGAACCTGCTTGTCTGTACATACACCATGTTTGTGCAGTTTCCAAGGAGGTCAGAAGAGGCATCAGATATCCTGGAACTAGAGTTTTAGGCATTTGTGAGCCATGATGTGGGTGCTGGGAACCTGACCCAGGTCCTCTGCAAGAGCATCAAGTGCTCTTAATCACTAAGCCATTTTTCCACCTTTTTGTTTGTTTTATTTCTTTGGGAGAGGTGGTGTTGTTTTTGTTGTTTGAGACAGGGTTTCTCTTTGTAGCCCTGGCTGTCCTGGAACTTGCTCTGTACACTTGTTTCAAACTCACAGAGATCTGCCTGCCTCTGAGGGCGTAAAGATGCGTGCAACCATCTCTGGGCTCTTCCTTGTTTTTTAGAGATAAGGTCTCTTCCTCGGACTTGAGGCTCATCAGTTTTTCCATGCTGGCTGGCCAGTGAGCCCCAGGGATCCAAGAGTACTGTTACCCAGGGTTTCATTTGGGATCTGGGATTGAACTCAGGCCTTTGTGCTTGCACAGCAAGTGTTTCACCCCCCGAGCCAGCTCCCTATCTCCCTATCCCTGATTTTTGATAGCTCTAATGATGAGGAATAAAAATGCAAGTACAAAACAGACACATGCAGGGGTGTCAGACGGATGCCAGAAAACGAGCCTGCTTCTCCTCTGTCTCTGGGATTGTACCACTTACCAAACGACTGGTGGGCTCTCCCTGTGGTAGGTGGAGGGTGTTTCCCAGCCTCCAGATCTGGCTGTCCTGACACCCACTTGCTCTGGCAAAGGGCAAGTGGAGGAGTTGGTGATGCATGGGGTCCAGCCACGACCGTAGCTTTCCAAGTTTCAGCTGTGCGGCTTTGGCAAAGTGGCTTAACACAAAGGGCTCTGTCTCTCTAACTTGGGTCATCACAGACCCCACCTTCAGGCTGTCGTGTGGCTGCAGAGCAAATGCACACAAAGCCCTTGGGAAAGTTGGGCAGCGAGATGGTTCTCACAGGTTCTGACTTAGGTAGGTGGGAACCTGAATCCTGGTGCCACCACTTTCTGAGGGTGTGGCCTTTCTAAGCTGTGGGTTTCCATCCGTACACTGGGTCTCCCACAGGCTCTCACCCCTCATCGAGGACTCCCATGCACAGAGAGCTTGCCGTGGCACTGGCTTCCGACTGGGGTAGGGGAGGTACTCTCAGTGGTGTCCCTCCTTGCTCCTACACAGACCACCTCATGCTGCTGATAGAGCCTCTTAGAGATCAGCTCTAGTCCAGTTCTTTGATTGGGAAGCTTAGGCCCAAGGTGGCACTTGCTTAGGATCACAGAGAGTCAGTGGCCAGCACTGCAGCAAGGTCTCCTAGCCAGGTGCTTCCTGGGATGGCAGGGTTCTTGCTCTTCTGCAAGGTGTGTGCATTTAGGGGTTGATGACTCAGGAGGTGGACCAAGTCCGTCCTTTCGCTCTGCCCTGTGTAAGCTGGACGGAAGGGGCAGGTATCCAGGGTGAGGAAGGCCTCTGATGGATCTTCCCCAGGCACCCATCCCGTGTGGGTGTAGAGGAACCCCTGGGAGGTTGGCATCCCCCTTGCCATCTGGTAGTGGCAGATTTGAAGTGACAAGCGACTGCCGCAGGAGGTTGGAGGGCAGCCAGACCTAAATTATTCTCCCTGGGTCTCCATGGGGAAACAGGTTTGAGGAGGGCGGTGCCTTTCCCAGGGTGCCCCGTTGGGCAGAGGCGGAGCCTGGGCTCCCTGGCTTAGTGTTTTTGCTTTCTGCTCCATCTCCTCCCCCATCTCCCCGGGCTTCTGGCCTGTGGGTGTAATTGAGAGGAGGCACAGGCAGGCAGGATGCAGCCTGCCCCAGCCATGCTTCCTCCTGGCAGAAGTTTCCTTGGGGCAGTCCTTTGCACCAGGTGATTACAGGGCTATCGCAGCCCAGACACACCCTCTTGGGTCCCTCTCTAGGGAACCAGCCCTGACCTCATCAACTGGAGCCAGTCCAGTTATTGAGTCAGGGATTCCAGAAGTATGCTCACTTGCAGGGAGGACGGAAGGGTTTCCCGCCCTTTCCCTGGCTGACGTGGCTGGTTTGCTACTGTGCACAGATATACATACATATGCATAGATGTTCATGTGCATGCATGTACACGAGTATGTATATGCATACATGTGTACATGTGTGTATGTATGTGTAGGTGCATTGTGGACTTGTCCCACTGCCGCACTGTGTGAATATTATTTCCACATGTGCTGAGTTCATCTGTAGGCCTACTATGCACTGTATGGAGCATATATCTACAAGTTTTCTCTCTACCCTTTCCTTGTCTGCTGTGTAGATCTTCCTACTCGCATGATACATGTATAGGTTGTGTTCTGTGTGCAAGGTGGGCTAGGGCCTCAGGAATAGGCACTGGGCATGCTCACAGCCCAAGCTCTTCTTGCATAACACTGTGCATTGAGTGTGCATAGTGTAAACTGTAACATGAGGGCCTGCTAGTCAGGGGTTTCTGCCCTGCCCAGTTCCTGCAGCCATTTAGCCCCAAAGAAAATCACACAGAGAGTCTACATTAATGGTAAACTGATTGGCCCATTAGCTCAGGCTTCTTATTAACTCTTATAACATATATTAACCCATTATCCTTATCTATGTTAGCCACATGGCTCAGTACCTTTTTTCAGCAGGGCAGGTCACATCCTGCTTCTTCAGTGGTCTGAGTAGGACTCCAGAGGAATGGGCTTCCTCCTTCCCAGCATTCTCCTGTTCTCATTGCCCCACCTTTACTTCCTGTCTTGTTGTCCCACCTATACTTCCTGCCTGGCCAATCAGTGTTTATTTAAAACATGATTGGCAGAATACAGACAATTCTCCCACACCAGTAAACACACAGAGGGGCAATCCCATGGCACCAGGCTGGACTCTGCCTGGGCTGGGGAGAGACGCCTAGGTTCAGTGTCGAAAACCTGTCCTTCCTGATTGCTAGCACCGTTAGCGTGACCTACATTCTGCTTCCGTGGCTCTGGCTCTCATAACATGGAGAGGCCCAGGACACGGGTAATACCTGTAGGGAGCTGGAGGTAGAAGGCCACTGTGGGGTGAATCCCGTGCTGAACCCAGTGTCACTCGGAGACCTGGACACCTTCAGCTTCCCATGCAGGAGACAGGAGCAGGGACTGGGGCTTCTCTCTTTTGGACAATCTGTTCTGTGACCATTGGTCCCCAGGTTGGGGCCTGTTGGCCCCAGGTTCCCTGCCATCTTATCTTATATAGTATAGGTCCTGACCCCCTCTGTAGGCTCCTGGCAGCCTTTTGCCTGCAGCTGACCTCACAGCTGGCCTTGCTTCATCTAAAGGTGAAGAGCCTAGCTCTGTATCAGTTTAGGTCCTCAAACCATCACCCCCCCATCAGCACCGCCCCCACCTCAGGGTTACCTCCAGACACCCCTGCCGCCACCCAGTGGGGTGGGGAGGTGATAACATCTGGCATCTGCATCCATCCCCTACTGTGTCCTCATGTAATCCAGGCAGAAGTGTCTGTGCACCAGGCAGGAGCTCTTCACCCCCGGTCCAGGGCTGCCATGGCAACATAGAAGTTGGCTTGCCATCTGCTGTCTGTGGGGACCTCAGTCGGGCCTCTGCCATGCTAGAGATTAGTGTGGGAAGACAGCTGACTTGTTCTGGGACAGTCATTGGCCACATCTGGTGCTTCTCAGCCCTGGAGTGTTTGGACATAATGAAGCCTGGAGTCCCTCAGGCCGCTTGCTGGAGAGGAGTGGACATTGAGAGAGCCAGCCATGTCCCCCCTCTCCCACCCCAGGCTAGGCTCTCCTAGTTACAGCTTCTTCCAGAGAAGGGTTGGGGTTTGTTTGTTCGCACTGGAATGTACATGGTTAACCCCCTCTGGCAGGGCAGTAAATTTGGGGATGCATAGAAACCTGGCCTTCAACAGTAGTTAGAAACTTAAGTTAATAAATTATCACGAGGGAAGATTTGAGGTATGGGAGGTAGGATAAAGTGTGTGTGTGTGTGTGTGTGTGTGAGTGAAGGTGTGCACACCTATGTGAAACCCAGAGGAGAGCATCAGGTGTCTTACTCGGTCATTTTTCACCTTATTCCCTTCAGACACGGTTCCTCACTGAACCTGGAGCTAGACTGGTGGCCAGAAAGTCCCAGTAATTCCCCTGCCCCTGTCACTGCATTCCCAGCACTTGGGGTACAGGCTCATGCCCCACCATTTATTTTAAGGTGAGTGCTGGGAGTTTGAACTTGGGTCTTCACATTTGTGCAGCACCCCTAAAACAGTGCAAACACAGTCGCTAACAGCTCCGGGTCAGAGTGCGGTTCTGAGCCTGTCCTTGGGTGTCTCTACGAAGGGCAGGAGGTGCCCACTCCTCACTTGACCTGGGTCTCTGAGGCCTCTGCCTCTGCAGCAAAGCTGAGCCTTACCCACTCACTGGAGATTCTCCCCCCATCACTGCTGTCTTCTGAGAACTTGAAAAAAGTTTTCCCTTCCACACTCTGTGTCTGGTGTGAAAAGAGCAGCAGAGAGGGGGCGGGAGTCAAGATTCCAGCAGACTGGATGGGAGTCGGGCAGGGTTGGAGGTGGAGGTGGGGGAGGGAGTGCAGTGCGGGGAACCCTGAGTTGGGGTAGGAGCAGGAGACTACTCTCAATGTTGTTGAAGTCTTCCAGGAGAGGGTAGGGTGCCTGTGGGTGAGTGGCTTCCCCACCCCATGCCTCAGTTTCCTTATTTGAAAAAGATGTACACAGACCTGCTTGGGGTGGGGCTGCAAGGACTTGGGGGGGGTGTAAGAGAGGCTGATACAATGAGAGCCCACAGCGACTGCTTAGAAAAGGCAGTTTTACCCTCTTGCTTCTCTGCAGATTCCCTGTTGGAGAGGGAAGTTTCTAGAACCGCCCACAGTCGTTGCTTAAAGCAGATACCCCAGCATCTGAGTCCTGCATCCATTCACCGAGAGAGAAACCAGCTTTTGAAAGACCCTGGGACTGGCCCCACAGGCCTCTTCACCTTGGTGACAGTGATGGGTGCACAGGCTGAGAGGTTGGCAGACTGAGTTCACCCCAATGGACCCCCCAGCCCAAGCCTAGACCAGTGACTAGGACAAATCCAAACAAAGGGTTTTCCTTAAAGGTGGAGTCCACCTCTCTACCACACCCTAAACAGGCCACAGTCAGCGTTAGCTGCACCCAGCTTGGGTCTGAGCTTGTGCATGTGTGTAGAGGCCAGAGGTCCACACTGGGTATCTACCCACCCCCCTTTATTGAGGTCTCTCACTGAACCCATTAATGTGGCACTGAACCCATTAATGTGGCTAGACTGCTGGTCAGTGACTGCCAGGGCTCTGCTTGCCTCCATCTCCCCAGTGTTGGGGTGACAGACACACACCACCCAGCCGACCTTCCTGTATGTGTCCAAATCAGGACTACGTGCCTTCGCAGCAAGCATTTCCCCCACTTTGCCCGCCGTCCTCTGTCCTGCCGGCTTTCCTTGTGGGTGGAGGAAGTGGGGAAGAGGCAGGATACCAAACCCTCTCCACCAATGAGATCCTTTCTGCTGAAATGCAAACACCTGCAAATTTATTGCAGCCAGCAATTTACCTTTTCTGCAAGCAAGAGAGATCTGCTCTTGTTTCTGAGTCACTGCATTATGGTGGTGGTGGTAGATTAGGAATGAAGACATCTGTGGTTTGGGAAGAAGATGGGGGGGTTCAGCGGTAGGGGTGATGAAAGGGGCGCTGGATAGAGCTCAGGGTGGGGCCTCGCTTCATTCAACAGAGGCAATAATTTTGTTGGCCGGAGTTCGAGGGCTTTATCAATAGCCACTCAACATCCTTTTTGATCTAACAAACATTTCCTAAGTAAATAAATGTGGAAACCGTTTGCCTTGACACAGAATCCGAAACTGGAAGTTATGCTGTGTATAGGAAAACCCAAATCCACTGGGAAATCTTAGGTCGGGAATGCTGAGGTTGGTCCCCAGGGCTGACGTAGATAGACTCGCTGGGGTACTGTATGCTTGGAATACCAGGCAGGGAAGGCAGAGCCAGGAGCCCCTCACTGTGGCCTGGGGACTTGGTGCTTTGCTTGGCCAGGCCTTCAGGGCCATGGCTAGATTGGAGCTAGAGAGCAAGCGTGGCTGTAGGTCACACAGCCTGGAGGCTAGGGTCACACTCATGCCTGTCACAACCACCACATGTTCTGGACCTGGCCTATGGTCAGCATCTGTCCTGCTGATGGCTGTGACAAAATGGCCAACGAGAGCGGCTTAAAGAAGGAAGTGTTTTTGTTTGTTCTGTTTTGTCTCGCAGGGTGAGGGTGCAAGCCTTCACGACAAGGAAGAGATGGTGATGGGGTGAAGATGCTGGTCACATTGCACTTGGGGTCAGGAAGCAAAAAGGATGGACCCTGGGGCTTGGCTTGCTTCCTGCTTTTTAGCTCATCCCAGAGCCCCAGCCCAGGGAAGGTGTCAGCCACATTTACCTCAGCTCACCTCCCAACCTCAGTAATCCCTTCTAGGCCTGCCATGTCCAAAGGTTCCTTACCCAGGGGTTCTAGGTCCTGCAAATATACCTTCCCCTACCCCCATATCCCAGTCTTTCTGTCTTGGAACTTGTTGTATAGAACAGGCTGGCCCGGAACTTTCACAGCATTTATTAAAATTTTTAAGCATTTATTTTCATTTTCCTTTTGGCTGGGTGTATGTGCACACATACATAATCATGTGAGTGTGTATGTGTATGCACATGTGCATATGTGTAAGCCAGAGGTCAGTTTGGGGTGTCATGCCTCAGGAGCTGTCTGCCATGTTCTTGGAGGCAGGGGCTCTCCCTGAGACCTAGTCTTTGATGATTAGGCTGGTCTGTCTGGCTTCCCCAGCTCTTCCCCTATAAGCCCACACCACTGTGCCTAATTTTTTAAATGCGAGCTCTGGGAATTGAACTCGGGTCCTTGTGCTTGAGTTAGTGTGAATTTACCGACAGAACCATCTCCCCAGACCATACAGTGCAGCCAACAGTGAATGCTTGAACAGCTGGCACAGAGGATGGCTGTCTGTGGGAGCCTAGGATACAGCCATTCTGGCCCAAGGAAGACTCTAAAACATGGTGCTGCAGGTATCTAAGTTGCTCCATGAGACAAGAAAGGATGACGAAGATGTAGTTTCCCAAGTGTGCATAATCATGGAATCCTTTTGGCTAAGAGGGAGAAGAGGAGGTCCCTAGCTAGCGTGGTGGTCTATGTGTTTAATTCTAGCACTTGGGACACAGAGGAAGACAGGTCTCCTTTGTTCGAGGACAGCCTAGTCTACAGAGTGTGTTCCAGGACAGCCAGGGCTACACAGAGAAACTCCATCTGGACAAACAAACAAAACCAAAGGGCAAAGCAAAACAAAAAAAGCCCTTCAGTGGTCTTCAAGGATAGGAGGGGAGGATCAGATGAGAAGATCTGACACACCAGCAGAGACAGTACGGAGACTGAGTACAGAGACTTAAACATGGCAGGATGCTGTCGGACACAAGCACCTGGTGTGTGCTTCAGGCTGCTGTAGGCAAAAAGAGGGATTTATTGGTCCATGTAACTGATTTCAGGCATGGCTGGATCCAGGTGCTTGAATCATGTCCTCAGACACCCTCCCCCCTCCCTACATCGCCTCCTGCCCCCTTTGGCCTTGTTCTCCAAGCAGACTCTTTTCTGACACTTTTCTATAAATTTCAATAGAAGTCCCAAAGTGGACTCTCATTGGCTCAGCTTGGGTCAGGTGTTCACTCTAGAGCCAATCCCAGCAGCCTAAGGGGATTCGGTGCTATGATTGGTCTGTCTGCAGGCATCTCTGACAGATGGAGACCTGGTGCCCAGAGGGGACATGATGCTGCTCCAGGACACAGTGGTGAGCTTCAGAGTGAGGACCAGGCCTCTTTCAGCTGCAGCTGGTGCCTGGCGACCAGCTAGATCAACATAGTGCCCATCAGCACCTCTGGAGGGGCACTGTGGTAGAGCCCTGCCTGGAGGAGCCCTTTGGCAACAGGGCTAGAAGGGACATGAGGTCTGTGGCCTTGAAGGACCAGACCAGCTGTGGGAGTGACTTTGTACCTGAGCTTGCTCAGGGATTGGTGGGATTTTGTGGTCTGGTTTTGGGCCCCCACCCCCACCCCCCAGGGCAAGGCCTGATCATTCTCCTGCCTCAAGGAGCTGGGAATAGCCATTATGGCTAATTAAAAGAGTCAGGGGAGGGAGGCGGGGCCTAGCCTTTTGTGCCTTGAGGAGTTCACATTCAGTTCCCAGCACCTACAGGGCACCTCACAATCAGCTGTAACCACAGTCCCAGGAGACCCAGCATTGCCTTCTGGCCTCCAGTAGACACTGCATGCATGAGGTACATAGATACACATGCAGGCAAAACATCCATACACATTAAATAAATACAAATTAATATAAAACCCAATAAAACCCCAGGTCAGTTGTTCTCATAGGAGTTCTCAGTGAGGGCTGAGGTGGTGCAATAGGACTTAGCTAGTGTCATGGTTTGGGTTTCTAATGCTGTGAAAAGACACTGTGGCCATGGCAACTCTTATATCAGAAAACATTTAATTGGGGCTGGCTTACAGCTCAGAGATTTAGTCCATTATCATCATGGAAGGAAGCATGGTTGCATGCAGGCAGACATGGTACTGAGAGTTCTATATCATAACCCACAGGCTGCAGGAAGACTGTGAGCCATTGACCTGACTTGAACTTCTGAGACCTCAAAGCCTGTCCCAGTGACACACTTCCTCCAACAAGGCCACACCTCCAAATAGTGCCACTCCCTGTGGGCCTATGGGGGCCATTTTTATTCAACCCACCCCAGTGACCATGAGGCCCTGGGTTCCAGCTCTGGCCCTGAAACAGCCCGTGGCTCTCCATTGTCCTCAAGATGAGACCCAAGCCGTGGACCCTCAGCATCTCTCCTGTCCCTACTCCCTACACACTGTACACATGGGCTCCTTGCAGAACAAGCCTTCAATATGAGCAACAAGATGAGCCTCATATGTGCTGTTCCATCTGCCCCAAACTCCTCCTCCTTCCACTGTCTCATTCCCAGCATCTCTTGGCTTTCAGCTGATTGCCCCCACTCCAACCCTTTCTTTTTGGCACAAAGGTTTACTGTAGACCAGGTTTGCCCCAGACTCTTGTAATTGAGGAAGACATTGAATTTCTAATCCTTCCACCTCCACCTCCTGAGTCCTGGGATGAGAGATACTGCTATGCTGTTTTATGTGGTGCTGGGGATCTGGCAAACACTTTACTAATTGAGCCACACTCTCATCTACTTTCCTTTCTGGCTGGTTGCATCTTCTGCTGACTCCCATAGCATCCCTCTCTAGGAGAAGAGATAAGGAAACTGAGGTTTAGAGAAGGAGATTTAGCCACGGTCACATGACCAGCAAACAGCAAAATTGGGTTAAGTTTTGTTGGATGCACCCTGTGTCTTTGCAGGACCTGCGAGTAGGGGGTAGATTGAAGGGGTAGAACTTTTGGGACTCTGGACTGTATCTCAGGGGTGCTCCAGGAGGGGACCACATGGGAGCTCAGTCTTGAAGGTAAAATGTCTATGTGTGGGTGAGGCAGGACTTTAGCCAGTGAGTCAATGGCTGTATGGTCATAATCTGTGGGCAAATAGGGACCTCAGGGGCTCATGCATGTGCGTTAGTAGTTGTGTGCGTGAGTCGGTATCTGCTTGTGTGCATGGGTCAGGTAAGTATGAGTTCAGAGTTGCACTTGTGTGAACACAGTGTGCAGGGGGAGTGAAACCTGTCCAAGTCTTGGCTCTGACACTGTATATCCAAGGTGAGTTAACTTCCTCCTGCTTAGTCTCTACGTGGACACGTTTGGGAGTTGGAGGATCTTCCCTTCTCAGGCTGGATTGCTCAGAAGTGCAGCCCAAGGCAGGCGTTTTTACATAAGAGATTAATTGTGGGAGGTGCCTGAGCAGGAGGGAGGGAAACTGGACAAAGCTGGAGGAAGTGTAGAGTCGGCTGGCTTCTAACCTCAGCACGACCCAGTGGAGAGCCTGGAGCCCGGATGACCTCACAGAGCCTTTTTGTGAGGCCAGCCCTTCTCAGCCTGTCTCTGGCTGTGTTCCCGTCTCTCAGCTGAAGGAGCAGAAATCCCCGAGGCATCTTTCAAAGCAGCAGTTTGGGTCCCACAACACTCCAGAGAAGATGCCAGGGTCACTGCTGAAAGCCAGCTTGGCAGCTGGGGCGTGGGGGATGGGTGCACCAAAGACTTTCCCTCTCAGTCCCTTCCCTGGATGCTTGTTAGACACGCAGAAGGCCTTGGAGCTCAGAGCTGTGGGTTCAGTACCTGCATTTTAACCATACCCCAGGCCTGGTGACTTAGCGTTTGATAAGCTCTAACAGTGACACGCCATTGGAGTGTCATGGTGAATGAGGGGTCTGAAGCCCCTGGGGCAGCCTCCAGTCCTCAGCGGCTGCTGTGTTAGTTCTCCTGAAGGGTTAGATGTTCTCCTTACTTGTGTCCTTTTTGGGGGTGCTGGGACATGCCCCAATCATGTCCCAATCTTTAGAAACTTAGTGTGAAAATAAGCATACAGGAGACCTGGTTACAGCAGTGTCAGGATCTAACAAGGAATGAAGATGGGCCTCTTGTTTAAAGTCCTGACAGTTCTGTGTGCAGGACCCTGCGGGACTCTGCAGCTTATATGGCTATGAAGCTGTCTAGACACAGGTATGGATGGAGACAAACTACTTTTTAATTTAATTTATTATTATTATTATTATTATTGGTGTTTTTGAGACAGAGTTTCCCTGTGTAACATCCCTGGCTGTTCTGGAACTTGCTCTGTAGACCAGGCTGGACTCAAACTCAGAGATCACCTGCTTCTAGCTCCCAAGTGCTGGGATGAAAGGCGTGCACCACCACCACCTGGACTAATTTTATTTTTTTAAGAACAGGTTTAATGTAACCCAGCTGGCCTGATCACTCTGTATAGTTGAGGGTGTCTTTGAACCCCTGATTCTCCTGCCTATACCTCCCTGGGATGACAGCCATGCTTACACCAGACTTTAAGAGATGGACTTGGTGACCAGAGAGTCAGTCTCTCTCTCTCTCTCTCTCTCTCTCTCTCTCTCCTCTCCTCTCCCCACAGCTGAGCCAAGCTGTCAGAGCTGGGAAGGATGGGAGTGTCCCATCTCTGGGGGAATCAATGTGCCTCTTGTGCTGCCTCAGAGAGCTCACAGCTGAGAAATGTTCTCCAGCATCTGCACACCCAGAGGATCCTTCTTGCATGTTCCCCACGAGCAGAGGCATCCACTCCCAGGGCGCTAACTGTGCCGGAGAAGGGGTGTGAGATTTAATTTGCACTAATTATCCCGAAGTGAGAGGAGTGGGAAATGAGCTGGCTCGGCACAAATCGGCCTCTGCCAGCAGCTCTCCGTCCCCAGGTTGCAGTTTATTTATGTGCAAGGGGTGGGAGTGGGGTGGAGATGCTGTCACCATGGCAACCACAGCTGCTGGGATTTGGGATGGGGTGGTTGGGTGAGAGGGTGGTTGGGACCTAGCTGGGCAGGTGTGTCTGTGTGACTGTTGGGAAGGGGGCTGTCATCTGCAGAACTTGAGCTGGCTGTGTCCCTGATGGGGCAGAGGAGGAAGATAAGGGTGGAGTTACTCACTTTTTGGGTGAAAGCCTTTGCCTAGAGCACGTGGTAGGTAGCTCCTTCTCCGGAGATGAACTGCCCTGCTTGGAGGTGGGGATTACTTTCCGTTGATTGAGGCGGAAGCACAGGGGTATCTCTCTGAGGCTCTCAGAGCCTAGGTAGAGTTGGAGGACAGAGACCCAGCACATAGCTAGCTCGGGGTCCTGGAGTGGAAGAAGGACCTTGGAGTCGGGAGGACCTGCCTTGCCATATGGGCCTCCTCTGTCACTCTGCCATCGCGTCCGCCAACTCCCACTTCTTCCTCAGTGTTTTCCTCTTTTCCTTTCTCCCCTTCCCTATTGCTCCCCTTCCCCATAAACTCTTTCCTGCTACCACTAGAGGGCGCTCAGGCACCACAGGTACCTAGAGTACCCACTGGGGTACCTGGTCAGCCTTGGGTGGGGCAGACACTCTGGGGAGGACCTCCCAACTTCTGGGCTGTTCTGGTCTGCTTTAAGCCTGGGGTTGGCCTTGGACTACGTGATTGGTGCTCCTCTTAGATCAGCTGGTCTCCGTGGAGCCATGGCATGCCAGGGGAGGGGCTCAGAGACGGTGGCTTCCCTTGGGACCAGACAGAACCAACTTCCATCCCAGCCCTCATACTTCCTGTGACTTGGGAACAGTTCCATCATCTTTCCAAGATGCACTTTGCTTTTCTGTGAAATGGTGGGACCTCTCCATTCTGTCCCCTCCTACCACCTCCTAACAGTGCCACCCTTGGGACCAAGCCCTGGACATATGGTGAAACTCAGGCTTGGCAGCAAGTGGCTTTACGAGATGGGTCATATAACCAGCCTCTGCCTGCTTCATTTCTGTGATGGGGACACGGAGCCTTTGAAGGAAAATGAGAACTTTCTTTATCCCAAGAATTCTCAGATCATCTAAAAGTAAAGCGGCCCCTAGGAAGCGTCTCATAGGGCCAATATGTCACTGGGGTACAAGGGTGGCTAGAGGTAGGACCTTGGTGAGCCAGGAGGGAGGCTGGGACAACCTGCAGTTCTGGAAGAGGGGTAGCCTCTGTCACTGCTGTCTAGGCTGCATCTTCAGCTAACCTGTCTGTAAAATGGAGAGGGGGCCTCATGGAACTTCTCTCTAGAGACAGGGCTGCTCACACCATCGGTGATCCTAAGCTGCTGTTTGGTTTTCCTTTCTTTTCTGCGTAGGGCCTTTGAAGCAGGGTCTGGGTTTGTAGCTCCGGCTGCCTTCTGAGCTCCATTGTTTCTGAAGAGAAGCCAGCTGTTTGTCATGCTGAGTTCTCTTGGAAATGGTGGTTCCCTTTTCTCTTGCTGATTTTTGAACTTCTCTACCTTCTCACTACTTTTAAATGATCTTGCTTGGAGTTCTCTGAGTTTCTTACATCTGTAGATTCAAGTTTTCCAGCATTTCTTCGCATTGTCCCCCTTCTCTTTGCTTTGCTTCCTCTCTGTCCGGGGCCCCTTCATGCGTGTAATGGTGCGCTGCTTGGCAACCTGCAGTTCTCTGAGGCTCAGTCCCTTTGCTCGCGTTCCTCTTTCCGTCTGTCTTTTGTACGGTGTCACTTCTGTTGTTTGTCCTCATGTTTGCTAAGTATGTTTCTCAGATCTATTTTGAGTCCCTCCAGTCAATTTTCATTTCAGTTATTGCACTTTGGAGAGCCATCCTCTGTTTAGGGCTGTGGAGATGGCTCGGAGGTTAAGAGCACTGGCTGTTCTTGCAGAGCACCTGCGTTTTCTTCCCAGTACCTGCACCAGGCAGCTTGTGGCCATGTGTAACTCCAGGTCCAGGGGAATCTGATGATCGGATGCCCTCTTCTGGCTTCTGAGGGCACCAGATGTGCATGTGGATGCACACAGGCACACAAGCACACACGTCTATTCAAATTCAAAGGCATTATCATCAAACCTTTCTTTACTGAAACATGGGCTTTTGTTCTTGGACAACATTTTTCTTACAATGCTGGGGATTGAACCGAGGGCACTCTACCATGTGAGCTGTGTTCCCAGACCTTTGAAAATATTTTAAATAGTGATTTGCCTTTTAAATATAGCATCTGGTCATTGTCATGGGAAGTTTCTGTTGCTTGCTTTGTTGTTCATGAGTGGGTAGAACATGTTTGTTCCTATTAATGTCTCATCCTTTCTTCTGTTGGAAATTAGAGATTTTGAATAATCTGCAGTAGAAATTCTGGCCTCACATGCTGTTCTAGTTTTTTTGAGATCGTTGTTAGATATTTGCCATGGCCCCAGAGGACTATTAGCAGTCTTAGCTGCCTCCTTCCCAGGTTCCCTCTGCAAAGCTAATCAGCTTATGTTGAGTTTGAGTTGCCTGTGGATCTGTGTCTTCACTGTTTTCCCCAGACACTCTGTTGCATCGAAGGCCTGAACTTCCCTACATTCCGTTGTAAATGAAGTCAGTTATTTTGAGATAAGATTCCAACTCTGTGTTTCAAAGTTTGCCTTTACCCCTCTATAAAATATGAGTCAGAGTTTCGGAGATGGAGCTGGGGACGGTGGCATGTTATTTTCTTAGTGACACCTCCCCTTTGGGAGTTGGCATTTGATGAGGCAGGTTCTGGCTGTAGCTTCTGGTGCACTCAGTTTGCTTCTCCTGGTGTGAAAACCTCCATTTTTACGACTGAGTTATGGGGAGGAGGGCAATTGGGGGCCTTAGGATTTCTCAGCATGCTATACTCGGTTTGATTCCCCATCTCACTGCAGAGGTCAGCGGGAAAAAGCCTGTCTCTCAGCTATACTCCTCAGCATTCAGCCTCTGCAGCAGCGAGAGTGGGGAGTGGGCAGCAACTCAAAGCGGGGGGGGGACACCAGGAGAGGTGTTTCCGGCTACGCCTTCCTTGGTGGAGTTGTTGAAAAGCTGAGCTGGGCGTGGGAGTGGATGCAGAGCGTGCACATCTGGCCATCCCAGGCTGCGGCAAACGCCTGAGAGGGCAGCATAAAGGGAAGACTAATTTAGTTTGGGTCATGGTTTCAAATCATCATGGCAGGGAGGGTGTGGGGGATGGACCATGTCATGTGATGGTGACTAGGAAGTACAGAGAAAGAACGGGAGTGGATCAGGGGGAGAGAAGAGGGAAGGAGGAGAAACTGTGGTCCAGATGTGTTGTATGAGAGAGGTATAAAAGGAAAAAAAATGCCTGTTCAAGCTGACTTCCTACCCCTGTTCCATGTGTGTGTGCACATGCATGCATGTGTGTGCGTGTGTGTGCGTGTGGTGCTGTAATTGGAAGTGTAGGCCATCATCTCTCCCACCGTCCCATTTAATGTTGAATTCTGTGACTCGAACTTGGGCTTCTCTTCTCACACAGCGAGCCCTTACCAGCTGGGCTCTCTTCTCAGCCTCCCATGTCCCCCCGTTTATTCAACTCGATGGACCCCCCAACCAGGCACACGGTGCAGCCCACACTCAGAGCCTCAGTTCACTCTGTCTGGGAACGCTCCCACGGTCTCACTGTGAGGCGTGCTTTAGGAATCTTCTAGATGCTGTTCAGTTCAGTCAAGGTGACAGTTCATGATTAGCCACCCCAAGGCACTTCGGGCTCTTGTTCTCGCGGAGTTGTGGTAGGTTTCCCTGAATAAACATTTCTTTATTTGCTGAAGTCCTAGGGCCATTTCTGGAGACTTTAAATGGTTGTTTTTAAGTAATTCTCAGCACTTTCCCTTGGGGAAAAGTTCTGTAGCGCTCCTTGTATTGTGAGCCGGAGGGGGAGCAGAAAGCTGGCTGCTCTTCCGGCTTTTCCCGTCCTTTGATTTCCCCCAGTATTGCTGGGTTTTTTCCTTCTTTCTCCATTTAAGGCTTTTATTTCCCTGGAGTTACTAGTTACCTTTTAAGAAAAACAGTTTGAGTATATTGATGCTTAACACTCTAAGTTCTTGCCCCGATACATGATGTCCTTACCTGATGGCCACGTGGGGATCATCACTGGGATCTCCTCAGGGGGGCCAGAAGGCATCAGAGGAAGCATAGTACCCAGAATGCCCATGAGACTGGGGCTACCGCAAGAGTTCAAGGGGCACTCGGGATGAGTGTACAAAAGAGGAGGGTCAGGCTCGATGATTTGTCTGGGTGTGTCGTGTGTGTGCACATGCGTGTGTATGTGTGTACATGTGGAGGCATAAGTCAACTTTGGATATCTTCCTAAGTTACTCTTCACTTTGTTTCTTGTGACAGGGTCTCTCGGTTTTTCCTGGATCTCACTGCTTCAGCCAATCTGGGGAGCCAGCGATGGATCTGTCCCAGCCTCTCAGCTGTGGGCTTGTAACTGTACGTCATTTTGTTTGTCTTTTGTTTTTGTTCTTAGTTTGTTTTAGATATGGGTTATGGGGTCAAACTCGGGTTCTCATGTTTGTACAGTGAATATTTGACTGGCTCAGCCATCTCGCCTGGCCCTTGGTATGTCAATTGCAAGTACCAGTCTTCTTTGTCAGGTTGCCAACTTTAGCTCATGTTTGGGTCCCTAAGTCTCTGAGGAAGGTACCCTATAATTCTTTTCTTGAAGCATTGAAATTTGGGTCCGTGTTGCTTTTGGGGTGCAAGCTGCAACCTGATTGTGTGTGTCTCCTGTATTATACTGGATTGTACGATGGCTAGTTTATTCATTTTTTACAAAGATTTATTTATGTAAGTTTTGCTTGCACATGTGTATGTATGTGCACTATGTGTGTGCAGTATCCATGGACACTGCATGAAGAGATTGGGCCCCCTGGAACTACAGTTACAGACAGCTGTGAGATGCCACATAGATGCCAGGAAGCAAACCTATGTCCTCTGCAAGAGCAACAAGTGCCCTTAACCACTGGGCCATCTCTCCAGACTCGTGATGCTTAATTTTAACTGGTACCTTGTCACACAGTGCAGGATCACCTGGGAGAAGGTCTTAATGAGATTGTTTAGATCAGGCTAGCCTGGTGGTGGTGGTGGGGCAGCAGCAAGTGGATTGTCTTGTTTGCTTTGATTGATGTGGGACAATCTAGCCCACTGTGAAGACCAGTACTCACTGGTTGTAGTTCCTGGACTGTGTAGGAGTGGAGAAAGCCAGCTGAATGATAAGTATGCATTCATTTCTATCTGCTCTTGTAGGTGTGATGTAGACCATTGCTTCAAACTCCTGCCTCCCTGGCTTCTCTGCAAGGGTTCACTGTTTTCTAAGGTAAAATAAACCTTTCCTGCCCAAAGTTGCCAAAATGCCCCAAATTGGGGTATTTTGATTACAGCAACACACAATAGTCATTTTTAGTGAGCATTCATACCAACGTTGAGGTTGTTATAATTTCTGTTAGGGGTGAAAAAAACAGGTTCCGGGGCCAGCTTTGACATGCAGCTAGAGGTGCCACACCCAAGATCCGGCCTTCTCAACACATCTGTGGGGAGCATGACGTCATACTTCATACTTACTCACTATGATACTGAGTAAGAGTTTGTTGAATGACAGACAGATAGTTTGCCAAGTGACTAACAGGGGTGACTGGAGGTGGTGGGGAGTGGTGTTGACAGGGTTTAAACTGATTCTGTCAGATCAGCCTTTGTCAGGTGCAGGAGGGGAGCGCATGACTGGGCAGGCCACTCTGGTCACTGTTTGGAGTCAGACCTGATAGTAAGATGCTCTGGTGGGGACAAGAATGCCCGGGGCCTTGGGCAGCATTTAAAAATTAAATTTATAGGGGGCTGGAGAGATGGCTCAGAGGTTAAGAGCACTCACTGGCTGTACTTCCAGAGGTCCTGAGTTCAATTCCCAGCAACCACATGGTGGCTCACAACCATCTATAATGATATGGTGCCCTCTTCTGACATATAGGGATATATGTGGGCAGAATACTGTATACATAATAAACAAATCTTTTTTTAAAAAGAGGAAAAAAAATTAAATTTATATTATTGCATGCGAGAGGGGTTTGTGAGGTCAGAGACACCTTCGTAGAGCCCACTCTTGTAGTTGGCCTCCACTCTTTACATGGATTCTGGGCACTGAACTCGGGTCAACAAGCTTGTCCGTCAAGTGCTTCACTGGCTGAACCATTTCCTTTCGTATGCTGGGAGCTGGTCTCAAGGCAGAGGTCTCTCTGACCTATCTGAGCCCTTCCCGCAGAGAAGCATCTCCTGCAGGGATGCTGGGCTTTGGTTCTTAGCACGTTCCCTTTTCTACCTACTGCCTTGCTGGTCTCTGCTTCTTCTTGCTATATTGTAAATGGAAAGAGCGGCCTGGTAATCTGCTACGTATTTGTTGAATGAACAATAATGAAGAGTCCATCCTGGCCCGTGGAGAATGAAAGGCTGGCTAGTGTCTCCTCCCACCTAGCTTCCTGTGGTGCTAATGTGTCTTCTGTGGCCATGGTACACCAGTTGAGATGAAGAAGCCAACGTTGGCACGTCACCATGAACTATGGTCTGGAAGGGCTTAGGTCTCTCAGCTCTGTATCAATGTCCTTTTCTGGTCTGGTGTTTATCTAGAGTTTTCTGTTGTATGGAGTTATGACGTCTCCTCTGTGTTCCCTGATCCCTGACAGTGTCAGTTTTTCCTTGCTTTTTTTAATGAGCTGACAGAATCTGAATCTGGGTCAGCCTGATGCTTTCCTCTTGAGTCTGCAGAGCATGCCACAGGGGTGAAGAGCCCCCTGCTAGGCTATTGGAAGGACAGGCAGCCACGACGTAGTTATGACATTGCTTATACATTAACCTGACTACCAGGGAAGATAGTGTTGTGTCTTATTCACTGTTCTATGGCCAAGGTGAAATACCATGACCAAGGTAGCCTAGAATAGAAAGCGTTGGGGGGCTGACTTACAGTTTCGGAGGATTAGCCCATGATCATCACGGTGGGGAGCATGGTTGCAGGCAGGCTATCAGGAATGGCACTGGAACAGTAGTGTAGAAACTTATGTCCTAATCTACACATTGGAGGCAGAGAGAGCTAGATACTGGGCCTGGATTGGGCTTTTGAAACCTCAAAGTCCACCACCACTGACACGCCTCCTTCAACAAGGCCACACCTCCTAATCCTTCCCAAACAGTTCCACCAACTGGGAACAAAGCCTTCAAATATATCAGCCTCTGGGGCCATTCCCAGTCAGTCCAGCACAGATGGGATTTGTTTGGGCTTCCTCCCATGTAGCGAAGCAGTTAACAGTAAGGTTATTTAAGGAGAAGGAAACTGAGGCACAGCAACTTAAAGCATCTTATCCAAGGTTATGGACCTCCTAGGTCTTATCCCAGGCCTAGATATCTTGTCCCAGATAGTGGACATCTGCCCTGGCAACTGTTCTCACTGGCCACCTGGATTCTTGTAGTGGTTTTCTCTGTCTCCATTTCTCACCTACCCACCATTTTACTCGTCTTTGGCCACACTGGCCTCCTTTCTGCTTCATGAATGTACCACGTGTGTTGTCACCCTGGGGTCTTTGTGTATACTTCCCCTTCACTCAGGATGCCCCATGTCACCCAGATGTCCCTTTGCTGGGATACTATTTTTTGTGTACCTTGGCTAACTGTTGTCTCTAATACAACATAAAACCCATAAGGACAGACACTTTGAGCTGCCTTGTTCGTCAGAGGCCCTAGTGCCAGAAACTGTACCTGGCATAGAGCAGGTACTCTGAGAATCTGTGTGTAAGGGCTGACAATGTATGGCTCAGTTAGTAGTGTGTTTACCTAATAGGCATGATGTCCTGGGTTCGATCCCCAGAACTACATAAAACCAGATATGGTGCCCCTTGCCTGTAATCCTAGCGCTCAGGAGGTGGAGGCGGGAGGATCAAAAGTTTAAGGTCATCCTTGGTTACATAGCAAGTTTGATGTTAGTCTGGGCTACAAGAGACCCTGTCTCAAATAATAAAAACAAGCAAGTATACAGAAACATGGGCATGAATATCTTGAGCTCACCTGTGTCCATGGTCCCTCAGTCATTCTGTCCCCCGTGAGAAGGACCAAAGACAGACTTTGTGGAATACCATCAGAGACCTCCTAGGCAGACTCAGGGTAATTTCCCAGCACCCCTTGAATCAGGTCACTTGAAAGCATGTAGATCTGTCAGTAGTGACATGGAGACTCCATCAGAAAAGAGGGAGGCTCTGTCTTGTTTAATATACCACCATGCACACACTGAGTGCAAGACAGGTGTGTGTGTGTGTGTGTGAGAGAGAGAGAGAGAGAGAGAGAGAGAGAGAGAGAGAGAGAGGAGACCCATCAGTGACTGGAGTAAAATTGGTACAGAAATCTACAAATGAAGCCATTATCCCAGGGTGCTTGTCAGACCCTACAGGTCCTTCCTCAGGGGCAGCCTTAATCTTAAAACATCCATTTACCACAGCCAGAGGCACATGCACCCATTGGTCCTCCTAAGTCGTGGTTTAGGAGGCACCATGTGTTTGCACTCAGGCATCTTCATGGCCCAACTGAAGGGAATGAGCAGAGAGATTAGTGATACTCTCGAAGGGATTCAGTGACAATATTACACCGTTTAATGTAATTGCACACGAAGAGTTTGCTTTGCAGAGAGTCTGGTGGTGTGGGTGGGACTTAGAAAACAGACTCCCTTCATCAGGGAGGGCTTGCAGAAGCCCTCAGCTCCAGATATCACTAAAAGCAGCCTTTGGTGCCTGCTGTGCACCCAGAGATTTGAGCCCAAATAGCTCATTTTGTCTTTGCCGTGGCCATTCTAGGAGGAGAAACTGAGGCACGTGGAGGTGGATTGTCTGGTTTGCAGAGCTGACTGGACCAGAAGCTGGACTTGTCTGCCTCCTCCTCCTTAGGCTTTCTTGTTTCTTTCTGTGTCTCCCCTGCTCCTCCCCCACCTCCACAGAGCCTCTAGCTTGCCTGAGGCACCATATGCTGTTACAGATGACTTTGAACTCCTGATCCTTCTGCCTGAACCTCTCAAGTGCAGGATTACAGGTGTGCATCACCGTATCCAGGTTACATGATGCCGAGGACTGACCCCAGGGTTCTGTGCATCCTAGGCAAAAGCACTTTGTCAACTGAGGCACAGCGCCCGCCCACCATTATTTCTTTCCCTAGGTTCAAACTGAGAACTCTCCTTCTCAGCTCAGGACTTACTCTTTTATATGGAAGAAACAATTTAATCTAGTACAGATTATATGTCTAGACAGTAGGGGAGGGGCTGATGTGGCCTCTCAGGGGACTCCATTCCTGTACATTACTCCTCAGCATCGATTTGAGGTCCTCAGTTTCTAAGGGAGGTGACTCGGCTCAGGATGGCTGCCCAGGAGGTGCCCCATGGTCCCTAGGTGGATGGGCAGCACCATAGACAGAGGCCAGATGTGGAGGCTGGATGGGTAAGAAACACGCTCTCTATTTCTGTGTGTCGGTGTTGGCTCTGAAAATGAAATGCCTCTTAATTCTCTCATCAGATCGCCTCTGTTCCCTCTGTGCTGCTGGTCAATGCCAGGAGGTCCTTGGCCACAGGATGATCGTTTAACAATAAATCCAATAAAGCTTTGATTGTCTGGCTCTGGCTTCCCAGGGCCTGGCTTGCCTGGGAGGCGTGATCTCACCTGTGTACAGGACTGGGCGGGTCTGGGTGTGCTGCCAGCAGCTGGAGGTTACACGGGAAAAGCAGAAGCCAGGCAGGCTGGTTGTGGGGGATCCACGCATGGGTGAAGAATGGTGTCCGGGTGGCATCCTGAGACCTGGGCTCTGGTCCCAGCTCTGCCACCAATCTTAGACCTTGGGTGATTTAAGGATAAGCTGGGCCACAGTTCTTCTGTAAAGTGGCAGGAATAGGTTAGGTCAATGGATTGTCTACCTACCTGTCTGTCGGTCTTCTATCTGTCTGACTGTCTGTCTGTCTCTCTATATCTTATTTATTGATCTTTCTACCTACCTACCTATCATCTATCCTCTTCCATTAATCATCTATTATCCGTCTATCTCCATTCATCTTTTTTAGCAGCAAAGTCCAGTTTTCCCAAGTAGAATTGGCTATAGAAGTTCTGCCTTCATATAATCCATGCTGATCTTCAGCTCCTAAACTTGAGTGATTCTCCTGCCCTAGTCTCCTGAAGAGCTTGGATTACAGATGTACACCCCCCCCACATGCCTGGCTCTTCTCTGTGGTTTAAATTAGTAGGTGTATTTCTGCCTCAGGGCCTTTGCATGGCTCCTTCCTTTGCCTGAATAGCCTTTCCCCGAGAGTGACCTGTGCTCTCATCCCTTAGCAGTGGTTCGACACTTTAATCCAGTTCCTCATGTTGTGGTGACCCCAACCATAAAAATATTTTCATTGCTACTTCATAACTCTAGTTTTGCTTTTGTTATGAATTGTGATGTAAGTATCTGTTTTCTGATCCTCTTAGGTGACCCCTGTGGAAGGGTTGTTCAATCCCCAAAGGGTCACGACCCTATGGGTTGATTCAGAAAGTCTCCCCTGGCCCTATTTTCTGATATCCTGTACCCTGACCCCAGATTCTCACTCCCACTCCTATGCTCTGCTGCAGTCCGTGCTGTCTTCTGCTGGGTGCACTGGTTATGTCTCTGTGTCTTCATTCACTGAGCTGTTTCTTGCCTTGCAAGTTTCTGGGCGGGGCTGGGGAGTTTATTCTGCGGTTTGCTCATCTGTTACAGCAGCAGATGCAGGGAAGGGGTTTCCTGCATATCTGCACATCTAATGAGTGACTTCGAACATGAACACATGAATGACTATGCAAAACGCACCCCCCACCCCTTGTGACTTCTTGGGTTGGCACAGATATGAAGGACTGTGTACCCAGGGCTGGGCCACCACTCAGGGCTGTCTATCTACATCTCCAAGTCCCCACTCCTACCATGAAGCTATCCCAAAGTCCAATCTGAAAGATGCTTGAACTTGGGTCAGTTCTAGGGTTCTGTCAAATTCTGATGGTCTCAAAAAGCAGTGGGTCCATGGCATTGTTCATCTTCAGGGAAGTGGTCCTTACAGTGGTGTGGAGAATTAGAGATGGTGTCCAGAGCCTTTGCGGAAGCAGAAGACGAGGGGAGGAATTTGGGACTTTTCCAGATAGCTGGGAGCTAATACAGCTGACCGTGCTGGCAGAAGTCAGAGGCAGTAACATGAAAGAGACAGGGATGGCTATTCAGGAGCCTTGGTTGTCAAGGGGAGAAGACTGGGTTTGATTTGGGAGTGGGCAGTGATGTCATGGGGCCTGGCATCTGGGCAGTGAAGCAGAGAGGGTCATATGGATGAGGCAGCCTGGGCCAAGATGGTAGGGACAGAGTGTGGAAGGGGACCCAGGGGAGGCAGGAAGTGAGATGGAACTGACATTAGTGTGGGGGAGGAGAGACAGAGTCTATATATGACCCCCCATAGGGATGATGCTCAGGGTTCTAGATTACTGCTGGCTGGGATGGAGGGGGAGAGCTGGATTTGAGACAGGAAGAACCCATTTCCCTAGCTGGAGCATGATCTGGGCAATTCAGCTGCTTCCCTCACCTCACTCACCCTCTGCCTGCAAGCAGCCTGGGCTGGTTCGATCCTTGGTGGCCACATCACACAGACCTTAGGATTAACGTATTACTTGGCAGTGATCCAAGGGCCTTGGCAGAGAATAGGGATGGCCCCATGGCAACACAATCCCCCCTTCCCCATGCAGAGGGATGGCCCAATATGGGATGCCCTGGGAGTGTCAGGGCCTGCATCTGAACCATGGGTGCTACCACAGTTGGGCACACCTATGCCGGCCTGTATTTCTACAGTATGGGGATATGGCTGCCCCTGGGGTAGCTCTGCGGGTGGTCTCCTCTGACCTCTTTTGTCAGCATATAGGCCCGACATCTCCATCATCCTTGCAGGTCAAAAATACTATCTCTCGGAAGAATCCATTAGAGAAGAGGGTAAGGATTAAAGGGCTAAAAGGATATTTCAGAGGCTAGGTCTGGGTGCGTACCTAGAATGTATTCAGGAAACTGCCAGAAATAGAGATTATTCTTTGGACTTTGGGTTAAATGTTCTGGAGTTTAAGAATATATTTCAAAATTCCAGGCCTATCCCAGGACTCTGGTCTGTTTTAGAATTCTCAAGGAGGCTTGGGAAGCCTTGGCTATATTCTGGCATTCTAGGGACATTGCTCAGAACTCAGGAAGCCTGCTGGAATCCTGGGATGATTCCCCATCATTTACCTCATGGGCTTGTTGGCTGTGATCTGCTGGTATGCATGGCAATTGGGAGGCAGTTGCTATGGCAACAGTAACTAGGAGGTGTATCAACTACCAGAATTTACTCTGAGCTGGTGACATTTTAGCTGGTGGAGAGTCACAGTTTGCCCCTGCGAGGCTGAAGAACAGGGATTCCTGCCAACTCTGTTTTTGTGCCTCCCTTCCCTCTAACCTTAAATAACCTCCCCCCAGGCCCATAGATCCTAGCTGTCCAATTTCTCCCCTGGGCACATGAATATTCAAAGACAGCCCCAAAGCATATTCCAATCTCATAAACTCCCTTTTGCCGCAACTCCATTTAAATGCAGCTGCAGTGTCTGCTTTGCCCCATTTATCTGCCAGGAAAGTGAATTCCAGGAGCGAGAATAAGTGCTTTGCCCAAGTCACTTCAGCTTCTTTAAGTGGGGCTAGGAATGGGTGAGGCGGGGCTGTTCTCTCCTCTCAAGTCAGGCCTCCAGACAAGCCTTGCAGAATCCTAAAATGCTGGAAACTTGGTCCAGGGATGGGAAGGGACCTCTGAATAACAGCAGAGCTGGGTCTCAGCCCAGGTTCTGCAGGCTTAGACGTGACTTTCTCCTTTGTGGGCAGTTTTTAAACCAGCAAGGCACCAGTAGCCCTGTTGCTGGCTACTTGGAAGAACCCACTTCTGCCTACAAAACCCACAGGTTAGAAAAGCCTGAAGAACCGTGGAGAGTCTCCGGGGAGTTACAGGTCGGGAGGTGAGGCCCACAGGGAAGCAGGTGCCCTTCAGCTCTCTCTTCTGCCTACATCCCCTGCCATCTTCCATTGACCTCTCTGACCCCGTGCTATCCATCCACACACACATCCATCTACTGCCTATCTACGCATGCATCCGTGGGGCCATCCATCCATGCGAGCTTGCTTCTTCCAAGCTCCTAGTTTTGAACCCCCACCCCCTGTTTCAAAAGATAGATCAACAGGAGAAAAACATGGATGATGTCCAAGGAATTAGCATTTTTGAAGTCCAGGTTATTTTGTGTTTTCCACAAGGAACAGCGTATTTTGAGAGGCAAAGGAGAAGGGCTTTAGTCTCTAGGGCTGTGGTCTGGGGAAGAGGATGTCTAGTTATGCCTGCATGTGTAGATGTTTCTAGGTCAGAAAGATTTTAAAGTTTTCATCACAAGTAGAAGGGGTCAAGGCATCTTCTGTTTGTAAATCTGCAACCTACTGGTCTTAGTTACGGTTTCTGTCATGTGAAGAGACATTCTGACCACAGTGACTCTTCTAAAGGAAAACCAGTTAATTGGGGCGGCTTACATTTTCAGAGGTGTAGTCCATTATCGTCATGGTGGGACATGATGGCATGCAGGCAGACTTGGTGCTGGAGAGGTAACTGAGGGTCCTACATCTTGTCTCACAGGAAACAGGAAGTGGTCTGAGACACTGGGCATGGCTTGAGCATATATGAGACCTCAAAGCCCACCTCCGGAGTGACACACTTCCTTCAACAAGGCCACACCTACTCCAACAGAGCCATACCTCCTAATAGTGCCTCTCCCTTTGGGGGCCATTTTATCTCAAACCGCTGCACAACTTTTATTTTCTTTTACTTTAAAATGTAATACTTGTTTCGGTCCATGAATGAAGCCCACGGCCTCGCACATGCTAGAGCCTTGCCTCTAGCCCCATGAGCCACTTAGGGGTAGATAGAAGGAAGGTAGAGAGCCTTCAGGCACTGGGCAAAAGACTCCTCTTCCTCCTGCTTATTGTCCTCTTCTACCTCCTCCTCTTTCTCTCCCTCTTCTCACATCTCCTTGCATGGTATGCATGTTTATAACCATGTAACCGCGTATATGGTTCCACATGCACATACATGTGTGCACACGGAGGTCTGAGGCTGTGGCAGCAGCCTTTCCCCATCACTCTTCCCCTTATATATTGTGGGATCTCTCAGTTGAACCCAGAGCTCGTCCACAGTTAGTCTTGCTAGCCAGCTTGCTCCACCAGCCATGCCCTGTCTTCACCCTTTGAGTGCAGCCATGGCAGGAAGGGTGCCATGCCCACCTGGCCTGGGCATGAGTCCTGCCGATCTGAATCCTGGTCTTCAAGCTTAAGCAGCAAGCACTTTATCCATGGAGTTGGCTCCCCAGCTCCTCGACCAGCTTCTTCATTGCTCTCAGTTCAATGGCCTTTTATATTTTGAAGTGGCATATTCTGGTCTATTTGGGTGTGACTGTAATATAAAGCTAATAACCTTGACAAGGGGGGTGGGGCAGGGTGTGGGGGTGTGTCAGGCTTTAGGGGGAAGCATGGGCCTCACCTGACTCAACTGTAACTGCAGAGGTTGGGTGTGCCCAGTGCTGGCTGTGTCTCTGGAAGCTCAGTGGTGCTGGGCTGCTCCATCAGGAGGGATCTGCTCCATCAGGAGGGACCTGCTCCATCAGGAGGGACCTGCTCCATCAGGAGGGACCTGCTCCATCAGGAGGGACCTGCTCCATCAGGAGGACCCACTTAATTAGGAGGGGCTGCCTCTATTCTGTGAAACCAGAGAAGCCCTTGCCAGCCTGTCCGTCCATCCGAAGCCCCTTCTGTGCCTCCTGACTTTCATCTTTCCTGAGGTTTCTCTTTCCTAAAGGTGGCATTGTGGCTCCCCAGGGCCGCGTGGTGGGAGCTAGTGCTCTTTAAGCACTATTTTCCCTGCCAGTTGTTCTTTGTTTTCCAGAGCTGAGATTCTTTCCATCACAAGGAGAAACTTTCTTCACATCAGTCAGAGTGAAAACACATGTACCGTGTGTCATCCGTAAACCATACTTCCATGTGTGCCCGCTCCTGGTGCCTGCTTGCAAAGGCCCCACTTACATGGAGATGAGTACCTGGAGGGTGGCTCCCCGGGGCTTCAGTCCCTTGTAGCCTCACCCTGTCACTTCTCATAGCTGTAGTGTCCACTGGAGCCTCCTGGAGAAGGTTAGTTTGCCTATACAGCGGCAGGAGAGGGGAGGCTCGCTATACGCATAGTACTGAGGGTTTGCATGTATGGCCTGTGTGGAGGTGTTGGTCTGGGCATGCCCATGTGCCATGAAAATACCAAGCACAGCTGTGAACCTTGGACAGTACATATAACCCTCGGGACACTGGGCAGTACACAGCGCTGTAGTATTTTCCTCTTTTAAGGATGTGGAAAGGAGAGCTGGGGAGCTAGCTCAGTTGGTAAAGTGCTTGCTTTGCAAACATGAGGGCCCAAGTTCAAGTCCCCAGAACCTATGTTAAAAAAAGAGAAAGTAGCATGAAGCACGATGGTAATTATAACCTCAGTGCTGGGAGGGTGGACACGGGTGGATCTGGGGTTTGCTGGCAGGCCAGCTTAGGCTACTCAGCGAGTTTCCAGCTAATAAAAGACTCTTAATAAACAAGGTGGATGGCATCTGGGGAATGACAGCCTTGGTTGGCCCCAGTTTCTGTGTGCATATGTATTTTCCCATGAACCTGCACACATGCATGAACATGGACATAAGCATGCATGTGCACACTTGCACACACACACACACACACACACACACACACACACACACGCACAAAACAGGGCCCAGGGATATTACATAATGCTATAATTTGGATTGTAAATGTCTCCCAAAACTGGGTCTTTGGGGACATGCCCTTGAAGGGGTCTCCCCTCTCTTAATTTTCCAGCTACCACAAGTGGAAATTTCCTTCCACAATACACCCCTGCCATGACATACAGCTGCCACACGCCCAAAGCAACCCATGTAAATGTCTTGGCTGAATGTCCTCCAGCTGCCTGATGGGCCTTTTTAATTCTTGGCTGTCTCAGGAATTTTGTCGCAGCGTTGAAAGCTGACAAGTTCCCATGGCTTGTCCAAGCTTTTGCCATGAGGAAGTTGGAGCGCCGGGGTCTTGAACTCAGGCAGTGGCTCCATAGTTCACATTCCCAAGCCCTAAGGTATCTGGGAAACAAACGCCTTTCAGTGTAGGTACTTCAAGGGTTAAGCTGGTCCCTGGCCTGGCTCTTTCCCTCCACACAGGTATGTAAGTGGATGACTGATCTGCCCACAGGTGGCTGAGGAGGACGTGCACTCTTGACCCAAGCTGTCCCCTTGGGGCCACCTGGAGTGCTTCACCTTCCTCTGAGGCTCATACCCTGTGGTCGCTGCACCATCCTCTTCCAGCGCTGACCACCAGGGCCGTATGTCCCAGCTGAGCCCCTGCACTACTTGCCTCCTTCCTCTGCTTGGCAGAGACCATCACGTTGGGACAAATCCCTCCACCAGGGGCTCACCTGAACCAACTGGGTGGACTCAGTCCCTCTTTACCAAGTCCCCACAGTGTGGCTTAGAGCTCCTTGTGTCCAGCTTCCCACTTCTCAGCTGATCATCTTAGGCAAGTTTCTCCCCTCCCCTTCCCTTCTTCCTCTTCCCCTTTCCCCTTCTTCTCTTTTCTCCCCCTCCCTTCCCCTTCCCTCTTCTTTCTCCTCTTCTGTCTTTGCTTGGGCTTATTGTTATTACTACTACTACTACTATATTTTTGAGATAGTAGCTTGGACCTCACCAGCTAGGCAGGCTGACTGGCCAGCAAAGGCCCCTGGGCCTTGCCTGTCCCCACCTGTCCACCACTGGAATTGTGAATGCCTGCCACCACACCCCACACTTTCTTGTGAGTTCTGGGGCTTGAACTCAGGTCCTCAATCTTACAAGGGAGGCCTTTACTGACAGAACCACCTCCTCAGTCCTTGGACAAGCTTCTTATTGTCTCTGTGAGACTAACCAGGGAAAGAGCTGAAAGCGGGACCTGCAACTTAGCCTCTCTCTCCCCACGGCTCATGCTGGGAGAGTCCTGGCAGGTAAGTTCGATTATTTGTCCATTCCTCTTACAAGGGTATGGACCAGCTCTTTCTCCTTAACTAGGACCTGGCTCTGTCCTAGCCTGTTGCTGATGTTGCTCAAGGTTGACCGACATCTGAATGAGGGGGTTTTAATTTTCTCCCGGGGGGGAGCTGTTCTTGCAGGGAGTGGACTCTATCTCATTCCTCCGTCTCAGGGGTGGGCTCAGGCTGACTGCCCTATGGCAGGGATGCAAAGTAGGGCAGGCCTCCCCAGGGGGGTTGCCGTGGCAACAAGGAAGTTCTAATCAGCAGAGCACCCAGGGTTGGCTGGGAAGCATGGCATGATGCCTGCTTAGATGGGAACACAGCCTGGTGAGATGGGTTTGGGAACCTCAGTGGCCTCTCTGTAAAACCAGCTTCCTGTCCTAGGCTAAGGGCTCATGGGTGAGACAGCTGCTGGAGCGGCAGAGGGGTCACGTGATGTGTCTGTTTTATGTCTATCTTCCCATAACCACTGCGGCAACACAGGGCAAGGGCATGGCCATACCCACAGCCCCAGAAGCTGTGCCTGATGCCCAGTATGTGCTGACTAGTAGCTGCCAAAGGTAGAATCAGTCTAGAGGGTGGGGGGCGTTTGGAGGTCTCCCTCTAACTCAACATCCAGTTCTACAGACTGACTTAGAGCTGTATCAGAGTCCCCTGGACACCACCTCTGACCCATCCCAGAGTACCACAACCCCTATATGGCACTGTGAGCTCTGAGAAGGTGGGTAATGGACCATATTATTTAGGTTATGTACTAGGTTAGAGATCTTGGACGGGGCTGATCATAAGTCCAGGTTCTGTCTGAGAGTTGTAGAGGGTAAAATGCACATAGGTTTCTAAGCCCCTCCCTGTCTCTGTCTATCACATTAGACTCCCCCAGGGGTGTGGTTAGACATCTAAGCTTTTAGGAAGGACCTCAGGATTGTCCAGCTGATTGGCCAAGCTTGGAGACTTAAGGTTACTGGAAATAGAGGGATCTTGGTTGGTCTCTTAAGCAGAGCCAGGGTGGGGCACTTCTTGCACTCCTAGGGAGCCTAAGTTTCGAAGATGGCTCCATTCTAATGGCCCTCCTAGTGCTTGGACTTGAGCAGTTTCCTGCCTTCTCTGGCTTCAGCTTTTCTGCGTTGATTCATGGTGTCCCCGGTCTGGCTCCTCCTGAGGGCTGAAGGTCTTAATTCTCACTTACGGGTCTCAGCCAAGATTCTGTACTGTAAGTGATGTACAAGGGGTACGCCCTAGACAACTACCCTAGGTTTGCAGCTTGGCTCAGGTCAGTTGGGTGCGATGTCCTTTAGTCCCAGTCCTCCAGAGGCCGAGGAGGGCGGATCTCTGAGTTTGAGGTCAGCCTGGTCTACAGAGTGAATTTCCTGGTCCCTTTCTTCCCTCCTTCCCTTTCTTTGTGTATGTGCCCTGACATCCATGCAAAGATCAGAGAGCGACTGTGGGAGTTCCTTGCTGGTTCTCTACTTTCACCATGTGGGGTCCTAGGCTCGAACTCAGGTCCTAAGGCTTGGTGGCAGCTGCCTTTCTGTGCTGAGTCATCTGGCCAGCTCTGCCTTTATATTCTTGAGCACCAACCTCCGTCTCTGTAGAAAGGGTTCAAGGCCCGTTTCCTGGAGGACAGAGTTTAAGTTCATAAGACCATGGAGCAACAGGAACCAGCTTGAATTCTAGTTCTGTTCAGTTGAGCTGTGTAACTCCAGGCTAGTGATGTAACCTCTCTGAATTTTAGCTCCCTCGTCTGCAAACTGAGGCAGATGGATCTTAGTGGCCTGGGGGGAACTTTGAAGACCGAGGGTGAGAACAGTCACAAGCCACAGAGTAGGGGCTTTCCCAAACACATGCTGTGATGACGGAAGATGGGGTGGGGGCTGTGATGTGGGCACGCATCTGTAGCCAGGACCTCAGCATTAGCGAGAATGATGGACGGGAGCTTTGCCTTCATAACCGGAGCCTCCCACTGCCAGAGGAGCTGAGGGGCCCCTGGCATCTGTTTGCCCAGTTCTTGTCGAGTTGGGGGGAGCTGGAGGCTGGGGAAGTGACGATCTGTGGTAGCCGCGGGACACATGGGACACGTTCTTTGCTGAAAAGCAGTTTCCAACTTGTTATCTTAATGCTTCCTCACAATTGCTCTGGTAATTGTTGGCTCCCTGTCAGAGGGGGAGATGAGAGCCCAGAGATGTCAGCTGACTCCAGGTCACTCAGCCGCTAGGGGGAAGCCAGGCAGAGGGTGTCTATTTCTAATAGTCAGTGACAAGCCTTCCCAGCACCTGCCCATCTCTTGTCTCCCTTACTGCAATCTCAGTCTATTGGTCCAGAAGACCTCAGACCATGAGCCAGATAGACGTAGGTTCAAATCCTGGCCTTGCCACTTCCCAAGTCTGTGTGCTTAACTTCCTGGGGTCTGGGTTCTTTGTGGGTCAAATGGAAGTGATGCTTGAGTCTATTCTCAGGTGCTGTTTTGGGGAGTTGTACAGTCCATCAGTGTGTGCCCCTCTACCTGGGCCTCAAATTTTCCATATGCCAAATGGATGCTGTTGACTGATCACTGTTTGGACCGGATACTTTGTGGTAAGAATTTTGTTTAGTATCCAGAGCAACCAATGAGTTCGGACTTTTTAGTTCCATTCTCTAGATGCTGAAAGTAAGGCTAAGTGAATTGACATGGCTACTGGGTCCAGCTCACACTCAGTCCCGAGGGTCTGCAATCCACAACTTCCAATCTTCTCACCTCCCCTGCCTTTGCGTGGCACTTCAGGGACCCCGTTGGGGGCATTCCACTAGCCTCGGCCTTTGGAGTCCCC
>PVIU01016113.1:0-46032 GCA_004026605.1 Ondatra zibethicus | reverse complement strand
CCAGGAGGGATGGGGGTGGGCCTTGGACTTCCAACAGGGCAGGGCACCATGCCCTCTTTCAAGGAAGAAGGGGGAGGGAGGAGGGGTGGGGGGTAGTGGGAGGGGACCGGGAGAAGGGGAAGAAAGGTAAAAATTTTATTTCTTTAATTATGTTCTTGAATGGAAAAAATAAAACAAAACAATGTATGGAAAAAAAAAACCAAAAGAAAAAAAAAGAGTTAATAAGAAGCCTGGGCTAATGGGCCAATCAGTTTATGACTGATGTAGACCTCTGTGTGTTTCTTTGGGACTGAAAGGCTGCAGGACTGGGTGGAACAGAAACCTCAGCCAACAATATTAAAGAGGTAGGGCATTTATATTAAAGGAGGAAATTTACAAAAGGTGAATAAATTAGAATTTATAAGATATACAAAATTTAATCTTCATAGGTGGTATGCAAATGTATTCTCTGTAGTTGAACCTACTAAAAATGCAGTCTATGGGTAGTCTTCTTAAAATCTCATCTAATTGTGGAACTGCAGACTGGTCTACCAGATCTGTACATTCTAGTTGTGACTGTGGTTTTTAGTGCTTTTGCTACAGTGTTCATAGTGGATGATAAATATTAATATAATTTTGAACAACTTACATGTACACTGATTTTTGTTAAGGAAATAAAACACTTGGTTTTTGATTTGACATATACTTTCTTCTTGATTTCTTCTTGTTCCTGAGTGGGATTGAATATGTCTTAGCAAACAAAGAAATAAACAACTGTATCTTTTACCGTGTATTAAAGGGAGTGCTACTGTGCTGAGTGGTTCAGACTTCGAGTGCCCTCTGGAAATGATCTTCAGCCTATATTCTTCAAACATACTCCACACATACGTAAACTGTAATTCACCAGTTTGGACTGACTCTGCTAAATGGTTACTGTAACTCACAGGTTACACTATGCCAAACAGCTGGGCTGAAACACTAGTATATTTTCTCCCACTGGCACCAATGACCAAAAGAAATCAGCTGTCCTTTCTTCCTTAGATCTGCACCTATTTTTACAAATGAGAGCCCCACAGCTGCCCTTGAACAGGAAATACTATGTTTTGCCTTGAAAAGCTAGGGAAAAGGAAAGAATTATTGTGTACCATCTTTTAAATTTAGCCACGTGCTAAATGGAGAACTCTGTTTGCCACACATTTCTTACACACTATTATTATGGCAGAGGTAAAAGTAGAAAGTGCGAGTCTGTCAGACCTATCCTGACTTATGTTACAGTGAATGATAATACTTTACTAAAACAAAAACTCTAGGGTGACTGCTGAATAGACTATAGCATGACAAACTATTTTCCTTAGTTTTTTTTTTTTTTTTTAAATATACAAGGTCTAATTGTAGAGCACATAAAGACTGATTTGTTCTATTTCCTATAGTGCAGGGCTTGAGTCCAGGTCCTTGTGCATGCTAGATGAGGGTCTATAACCGAACTACAGCCTTAGCCCTCATGAAGGGCTCTGAGTTCACCTTCCTTACCGCCGTTCTTTTCTCCTCCCCCTTCTGCTCTAGATTGAAGTCAGATCCTTGTGCGTGCAAATCATATATTCTGCCGGAGAGCTGCATTCTCCCCCAAACCCTCCTATATGAGCAGTGTGGTGTGACGACAAGTTGTGACTAGGGGAACACGTTCAGCTACAGTGTGGACAACGAGCTGAAACAATTCAACATGCATGTGAAGCTGCTTTCAGTACAGACTTTCTCAAATTCTTATGACAAATAAGCTAAACACGATCATTCCCATTGAACAGCTATGGCAATTGGAAATTTGGAAGGTCAGGTAATTGCACCAGGGCACAGAGCTGGTAAAAAAGAAACTCAGCAAAATTGATGCTTCAAACTTATTTTGCCAAATACATTTCTGCTTTTTATATTTTAGTTCCCATTAGATTTCTTGACAGTAACAACTATATTTAAAAGAGCACCCAAGACACATCCCAGCACTTAGAAATCTCCTGCATAACATAAATTCCTGGGTTTATTGATTTAACATGAATACATCTATGCCACAGTAGTTTGGAGTATTGATCAAGCTGGCAACGTTTTGCATATTTGATTTTTTTTTATTTCAAATGAATAAATACCAGCTCAACAAATGCAACAATTTAAATTTTTTTTAACATATTATAGCTGATTTCTACTAATCAATCTAAAAAGACAAGATTTTACTGCATCTCATTTAAACAGAAAAGTGAAGACACAACTTACTATCTTCCTTCAACAGGCTCAATGTCAAGAGTGTTAACTCCACTGCAATGGATTCTTTCAACATCTCTGTCTTTGTTTAACTCCAGTCCCAGGACCCTTCAAAAATTAATGAGAAAAAGAAAAAACTTAGCAATAAGAAAAACTTTAACATAAGCAAATTCCTTATTTTCCCAAGATTACATGGGATAACCGCAAATCTTTATTTAGTCTCTTACCATATTTAAAGGTGTTCAGATTTGTAAATGTAAGCCTCTAAAACAAGTTACCAACAATTTCATGCAAATATTTCACTGGAAACATTACCTTAAATTTCATTTAAAGAGTTTAGTCCTTAAAAAGGTATCTAGGGATAAATTTTCAAGAAAAAGAGTCTGATAAACTTGACTGAGGACACCCAGTGGATAAACGTTTGAATTACACAATTTAAAAGACTTTATTTCTCTAAGAGCATAGAAATGCAAATTATACTTCATGCAGCACTTTAAACAAAGTGAATTATTTTCTTTTTCTTATTAGTGTCTTGATTTTTTTTTACCTGTCTTTATTATTCTGAATTCTGCCTTAGGCCCAAACATAAAATGTGTGGTATGACAGTAACCAGAGGCCAAAGTTGCTGGCTGAAGGACCAAGATGTAAGTTCCAGAAAACTGGGCAATCACAGCAAAGATGGAGATCAGAAGAAGAGCCCATAAAACAGTTCATGAACTCCAAGACTCATTCTTGAGTGCAACATGCATGGATCCAATCCTGAGTACCCCGCAAAAGAATTTCCAGACTCAACCACATGCCACTTAGGTCACTGCCTGGCCAGTGAGAGTCATGCACCGGGGAAGACCTAGTGGTTTTGAAGCACAGCCTACAGAGAGAGGTTAGCCTATATCTAATCTGTTAAGTTACTACTGAAACAAAAATATCAACATTCTTCATAAAGAAGGACGCTGCACCCTGCAAATGTTCAAAATATTTAGGATGCAATTCAACATTATTTATTCTGCATATGAAGAAACATGGAAATTACAACTTCCATGGGAAAAGACTTCAATCAAGAGGAGCTACAGCTGAGACAGCATGGCTTTGGAGGCACACCTACAACTACAGGCAGCTGTAGAAAATGCTTGCGTGAGAGATTATAAACAGGTCCGCACTCACTTAACGTACTCAGTAGCAGACAGGAACTGGCACAAGCTAACAATATATAGGGAAAGACTTGGGGAGAGTACATAATAGAGCTTCAGGGACCAAAGGAACAAGTAAAACAGGACTAAGGTTAATCTAACCAGACTCCAGAAGGACAGGAGAAAGAACACAGGGCAGGCAGTACAGCTGGAAGGAAAAATGACTGAAAACTCGCTGTGAACCTACAAACAAGAAGTAAAACAGATGCATGTAGAGTAAACCCAGAGAAAGCTACATCTAGATACACCACAGCCAAATTGCTGACAACTAAAGACAGCTTAAAAGCAACCAATTGATACAGATATCTATCTATAAAGAAAAAAGATGACTTGGATGATAATCTGTGCAGCCATCGGATGTTATGGTGGCTTGAAAAGGTATGGCTCCCATAGGCTCATGTTTGAATACTTGGCCTATAGGAAGTGACACTATTAGATGCATAGGTGTGGCCTTGTTGGAGGAGGTGTGTCACTGTGGGGGTGGGCTTTGAGTTCTCAGACTTGGCTCCTCCAGGGTTGAACATAAAGCAGAAAAGCCTCACATCCCATCAATGGTCTCAATCCAAGCATAGCCAGTACCATTTTATAATAAACACAGAAGAAAACTGGTGGGGGAAAAATGTTTGGTGTTGCTAAGATACAAGTTTGCAGGTGGAAACACAAAATTGTGCTTTGGGAATAACACTTCACAGAGAAATGAAATCCGTTGACAGGTAGATTAATCTAGTGGGACCTCTTTGAACTCTTAATTTTCTAATGAAACAAGAAATTTAGGTCACAGAATGTTGACAAAGACCTTAGGGCTTCCTTAGACCAAGGACATTTGGACATGAAGACTTGAATCCCACATTTGCAGATCCTCTGTGGCTCACTTAAACTCCTATAAGATTAACTACTAACTACAAGGAGAAAAAGAGTAATGCTGTTTTTAAAAAAGTTTTTTAGTGAAGTAAGCACGGTCATTCATTTCCCAGTGTTTCCTTTACTGAACATAATGAAGAAACCCCAGAACTAGTTGGAGTAACAAATCACATAATCAGAAAGATGGGCAATCCTGATGTTAGGTCCTTATAGTCTCCAGAATGAAAACTTCTGGCTATGTATCCAAGAATGCAGAAGTGAGTTAGAAAGGTGTCATTTCTGCATGGACTGATGAGAGAACACCAGGAGCAGAAACAAACAGCCCTGATCATGTTTAGAACTAATCAAAATGTGGCTATAAAAAGGTTCCCTGTTAACTCATTTAGTTAAAACAATTTAAATAAATTCTGGAAGGTATTATTCTAAATATAGAATACTAAAATGTAAAAATGAACTCAATATAATTATATTTCAGTATATAAAGTATAATTGTTGAAAGCAGATAATTTGTTGTTTTTGTTTGTTTCTCAATGATCCAGGAAGCCTGGAATAGGCTTCCAATGGTCTCTAATTCTTAGTATTGGCGAGCTTTGGTAATTAGCTCACCTTGTGCGAGCCAGATCTGTGACTCACTTCTGATTGACTAGAATATGACAAAAAATGATGAGCGAGAACTTCCGAGATTAGGTCACGTGAAGAGGCTGCCTCCCACCTTCCGCTGCAGTGTGTTTTGGTGAAAAGTCAGTTGTCATGTTCAGGGATCCTATGGGGTATTCCAAAATAGTGCAAAATTACAAGCACGGCTTCCCCTTGGGAAAATCTTGAGTACGCCACCAGCGTTCGACCCACAGGCATATACCTGAGACTCAAACTCCACACATCCGATCGATTTCTTCGATAATTCCCAGCTCTATTCATTTCACTTGCAACCTCACTCCCTGAATGAACGCCCATCAGCTCTCCTGGAGCGACAGTTCCCTAACTTTCAACTTTATTCTTCAAGCAGACGGCAAGTTACGATAACTGTGACCGGCGTTTCACCTTCAGACTTTGCTCTACATGCACACGCGGGTCTTCCTCTCTGGCACCTGCCGACTTCATCTTCGGACCGACGGTCCTGCCATCCTAACTCCCTGCTCGGGATTCTCACTTGGCACGTTAAAGGAAAAGACAAGGCGTTCCCTACCTCCGTGTGGACTGCGCTCTCCGCAAACGAAGAGGGTCCTCCAAACCCGACTGTCGAGAGGACAGAAAACTCAACATCTCGGTTCCGCTCACCAGCTTGAGGCCTGGGTGCCGCCATGACACAACTTGGCCCTTGTAACAACATGGTCTCCCATTGGCTAATCCGTGATGTGACGTAACCAACGGGGAGCGGCGTTACTGGGAGGCGCAAGAACACGAACCTGAGCGGTGGGCGGGGCCTCGTGTAGGCGGGCCCTCCGGCCGGCGCGAGTCGGGACGCTGAGCTGCGCGCGGCGGCATGGGCTGGTGGCGGTCTGTGCTGCGCTCCTTGTGGAGCTCTCTGTCGAAGGAGGTGAGGGAGCACGTAGGCACGGACCATCTGGGGAACAAATACTACTACATCGCCCAGTACAAGAACTGGAGAGGTGAGAGCGAGGAGCGGCTGCGGGTCGGTGCGCCTTCCGGGCCGGTGCCTGTCGCCGCTATCCGGAGCCGGGCCTCGGGTGTCCCTGCCCTTTTCCTGGCGTCGGAGGGCTAGGTCGTTGCCTTGGGCGACGAAGCCTGGACCGAGTCCTCTAAGATCTGTCAGAGATGTTTGAGAAGCATCGGGCAAAGCTTTTGCACCAGTGCCCAGCCAGCCTGGTCTTCAGCTCCTGGCTGTCCTCAGAGTTTACGTTTTCCCGTGGCGCTGTGGCTGGGGCGCTCGCCCTATTGGTCACCATCCTTATCTTATAACTACGAAGTATCCACATACACCGATCTTTTCTAATTAGCAGTTCCCGTTTCCTTTCCAGGGAGACTGCGTCCCAAGACCCCGTGCAGGTCGACTTCAGAAAAGGATCTCTAAAGATGTTTTCAAGAAGTGGAGCGTGTAGTTTTGGGAGCTAAGAGTGCTTCATTTTAGCCAGGCGGCGGTGGCACACGCCCTTAATCCCAGCATTTAGGAGACTGAGGCAGGGAATCTCAGAGTTCGAAGCCAGCCTGGTCTACAGAGCGAGTTCTAGGATAGCCAGAGAAATCCTGTCTCGAAAAAACAAACAAACAAACAAAAGAGGTGTTCCTTTTTGTTGCTGTTGTTTGCCACCATGCCACGAAGCGGCTTTCACAGTGTCTTCTACTTTTCTCTATTGCTCCAGTATAGAGTCTCAGACGTGGAAGAGGAAAGCAGTTGGGTTAGAACCTCAGCTCTGACTGAAGTAGCTGAGGGACAAGTCATTTATTTTCACCTTGTCTCAGTGGTTTTACATTAAACAGACAGTAATAGTGTCACTACTGGGACACTTGAAGACCCATTTAACACTGTTTTTGTTTACTTCTCACACTTATTAACTATGTTAAATGTTTATGTAAAATTGCTTTTACTTAACTTTTAAAAAAGATTTTAAAATTTTATGTATACTGCCTGCATTTATGTATGTATGCCATAGAGGTCAGAAGGGCATTTCCTGGAACTGGAGTTAAAGATGGGAGATGGGATTTGAACCTTTGTCTTCTTCTAGAGCAGCAATCACTCTTAACCTCTGAGCCATCTCTCTCCAGACCCTGCTTAGCCCTTTTCTATAACTTACCACCGTGTACTTTTTTCTTTTTTTAACCTACTGAGCATTTAAATACAGTCTCCTTTCTTCCTATACCTAGACAACCACGGATCTGATTTCTGACATGATGGACTGATTGATCTGCATTTTCTACAATTTTTATAAATGAAAACGCATAGTAACTCTTCAGATTTCTTTCTGGGTTCCTCAGTTATGATAATTTTGAAATTCACCCTCCTGTGTACCAAAATGTTAACCCTAGGCTAATGTTCCAATGTATGGAATGGAATGTAGTTTGCTTATTCATTCACCGGTTCAAAAATCTTTGGATTATTACCAGTTTAAGGCTATCACAAATTAATTACTAACATCTGTGAAGATAAGGCTTTCTATAGATAAAGTTCAGCTCTCTTTTTCAAGGCTCTGCAAGGAGAATGGCTTTACCAACCAGTAGATATATGCTTTACTTTGGTTTTTTTTTTTTTTTTTTTTTTTTTTTTTTTTTTTTTTTTTTTTTTTTTGGTGATATGTCTGTCATGGGAAATTTTTTTTATTAATTTTTAATTTTTTTATTTTTCTCTGCTTCCCTCCCTGCCACTCCCCTCCCTCCCTCAACCCTCCCCCAAGGTCCCCATGCTCCCAAATTATCCAGGAGATCTTGTCTTTTTATACTTTCTACTTCCCACGTAGATTGTATCTATGTAGGTCTCTCTTAGTGTCCGTATTGTTGTCTAAATTCTCTGGGATTGTGGTTTGTAAGATGGTTTTCTTTGCCTTATGTTTAAAAACCACCTATGAGTGAGTACATGTGATAATTGTAAGAAGTAAAATGACCATGGTGGCTCACGCCTTTAGTCCCAGCACTTGGGAGGCAGAGGCAGGTGGATCTCTGAGAGTTAGAGGCCAGACTGGTTGGCAGAGTGAGTTCCAGGACAGCCAGGGCTACACAGAGAAATACTTTCTCAAAAGAAAAAAGAAAGGGAAGGAAGGAAGGAAGGAAGGAAGGAAGGAAGGAAGGAAGGAAGGAAGGCAAGCAACAGACAAAGTGACTTTACCAAGCCAGGTGTGGTGGCACACACCTTTAATCCCAGTTTGAGGCCAGCCTGGTCTACAGAGTGAGTTCTAGGACAGCCAGGGATACACAGAGAAACCCTTTCTCGAAAAACAAAAACAAACAAACAAAAGTACTGATACCATTGTATATCACCAGCAGCCATGCTGGAGGGTTCCTCAGTTTCTTCATTTTAGTCAATTAGTTGGTACATTGTGAAATCTCAGTTTTTCTTTAGTGTTCCTTTTACTACGAATAAATGATTTTGTTTTGTTTTTTGTTTCCAATGACTAAGGAAATGGCCCACTGTGTTGTGATACTCGTTCAGCAAACATGAAGATCTGAGTTTCAATCTTCAGCAGCTACATAAAAAGCTAGGCATGGCTGCGTGTGAACTGGCAACCCTAGCATTTCAGGAACAGGCAGGCAGCTCTGCCAGGAGGCAAGTTTCCAACTCAGAGACAGTGTCTCAAGGTAATAAAGTAGAGAATATAAGGGAAACATCTGCCATCCAGCTCTGTCCTCCACGTGTGTGTGCACAGGCATGTACACTGGCACACTCAGGTGTGTGTAATGCACACAGAACTCACACACAGCACAAACTTTCAGATGCTATAAATTGGCCCACATTTCACATTTTGACATGTCAGAGATTGATCTAACCGTACAGTCAGGACACAGAACAGGTTACTACCTTCAGCATCTCCCACATGCTAACCCTTAGTAGTTATCCACATGCCGGAGACTGAGCTGACTGTATCACAGTCAGGACACAGAACAGGTTACTACCTTCAGCATCTCCCACATGCTAACCCTTAGTAGTTATCCACGTGTCGGAGACTGAGCTGACTGTATCACAGTCAGGACACAGAACAGGTTACTACCTTCAGCATCCCCCACATGCTAACCCTTAGTAATTATTCTCTTAGTTCCTAACCTTGGTAGCTGATTATTATATCAATCACCGTTTTCTCTTTTTTGAGATTTTTTTGAGAATATTATTCAGAGAGAGTCATAACATATGTAACTTTTTGAAAATGACACCTTCTATTCTGCATAATAATGCCTTTGAGAGTCATCATATATATCAGTGGTGTGTGTGTATAAAATTGCTGACTAGTACTCCATGCCAAGGATATACTGTAGTTTGTACATTTATCCATTGATGGCCACTTGGGCTGCTTCCAACTTTGAGGGCTTAGGGATAGAATTGCCATAAGCATTCACATGTAGATTTTACATGGACATTTGTTTTCATTTCTCTAGAGGCATGACTGATTTTTAGTCTTTTATATCACTTACTAATCTCCATACAATCTCAGTAGCTCCAGCTTGCTCTGTAAAATGTAAACAAAAAAATACCTGGCAGCAGGAGACATTTTTGGAACTCAAGAAATAAATTAGTTGTCTTTTTAAGACAGTGAGATTTAATGTCACAGTCTACTTGAGTTGAATTTGGACTTGGTTCTTTGATTTATCACTTGTAGTTTTCAGCATATATTTTGTTTTATTTGTTTAGAAATTTATTGTGTTTGATATTATGAAGGGTACTGTTTTTCTTCTTCTTCTTTGAAGCAGCCTTCCTATGTAGTTTTGACTGGCCTGGAGCTCACTGTGTAAACCAACTTGACCATGATCTCAAAGAGGTCCACCTGCCTTTGCTGTCCCAGTGATGGGATTTTTATTTACCTTTACTTCTTTGTTTGCATGAGTGCATGTGTGTCTCTGTGTGTGTTCCTGTGCACATATCTGTGTATGGAAACCAGAGATCAATGTCAGTGTCTTCAGTCACTGCCTTCCTAGAGCTCTCTGCTACAGCTGGATTAGCTGGCCAGCGTGTCCTAGGGATCCTCCTGTCTCCACCTCCTCAGCACTGAGATTTCAGGAATATGCTGCAGAGCTGGCTTTTTACATGGTTGCTGGGGAATTGAACTCGGGTCCTCACACTTAAACAGCAAGCACTTTAACCATCGAACCATTTTTCTAACCCAGTTTTAAAGATTCCCTTTGTAAGCTTAATAGTTCCTTGCTCTTCTCTGATAGCTCAGAGAACTAAGCTAAAATTGCAAAAGCTGAAACTTTGATTGACTTTTTAACATTAATATTTATTTATTTATTTATTTATTTATTTAGTTTGTGTGTGTGTGTGTGTGGCATGCCTGTGCCACAGTGTACTTGTAGGTGTCACAAGACAGTTTGGGATCGTCTTTTTTCTCCCTCCACTGTATGAGTTTTGGGGTTCAAACTCAGGTTGTCAGACTTGAAAGTAAGCACCTTAGCTTTTGGAACCATCTAACCAACCCGTGGCTTTATTTTTAGATCTGTTTTAGGCTTACAGAGAAGCTGATTGGAAGCTACTAACATAGTCTCTTTCTTCTCCTCCCACTCTCTGTGCCAGTGTCTCGCATTGGTGTGTTCCCCGTCTTCTCCATCCCACTTAATCTCTGGTGATCACTTAGTTTTTTACTGTCTTTGTAGTTTCATTTTTTTCTGAGATGCCATGGAGTTGTAATTACCTCTTAGATTGGCTTTTCACTCAATAATATGCATTTACATTGTTTCCTTTTTGTGTGTGTGAGACATAATGGTTCTCTTTCTTCTTGTCTTCTTTCTGTTGATTATATGTTGAAATATGTTTATTGACTTTTTAAAATTAGTAGACTTTATGTATTTATTTCAAAGTTTTGGGATTTTTTTTAGATTTTATTTATTTCTATTATATGTGTTTTGGTGTTTGGGTGTTTTACTTGTTTGTATGTCTGTGTATGCTGTGCCTAGGAGGCCACATGAGGGTGTCAGGTCCTCTGGAGCTGAAGTTATGAACTGCCATGCGGGTCCTGGGAACTGAACTTCAATCCTCTGGAAGAGCAGCCAGTGCTGAGCCATCTCCCCAGCCCTATTTTCATTTCTCTTTATAGCTATTTCTCCTCCTCCCCTGTGTGTGTGTTCGCATGTCACTAGTATGTGGGTGCCCACAGAGGCCAGAGGAGAGCATAGGATCCTCTGGAGCTAGTTATAGGAGACTGTCCCAGGGTGGCTGTTAGAGGCAGTTGCTATAGGACACTGATCTCAGTGAAGTTTTAGACCTATTGATGGAACATTGATCTATTTTATAGTATAACTCTGAGCCTCTTTTATATATAAATTGAGTAGGATTTGGGGAGATAATGAGGTAAACATGAAACAATGGTTTTTTGTTTTGTTTTGTTTTGTTGGTTTTTTGAGACAGGGTTTCTCTGTAGCTTTGGAGTCTGTCCTGGAACTAGCTCTTGTAGACCAAGCTGGCCTCGAACGCACAGAGATCCGCCTGCCTCTGCCCCTCGAGTGCTGGGATTAAAGGCGTGCACCACCACTGCCTGGCGAATCAATGGTTTTATTCATTTGAATTTTATGTAGTCTTATTGTAACACAAGTTAGGGATACATTTTCTTCCATTTTCATTCTCACTGTCTCATAACTTCCAGTCTTTTCTGTCTTTTTCGTGAACTTAAATTAACCATAGTTATCATTCTTTCATTGAATGCTGATTATTTAATATCTTTATACCCAGACAGAGACACAGGAAGCTCAGCTAAATATGGAGAAATGAAACGATGACCCCATGTTTAAATGAGAGTATTACCTAGTTGGTGGTTGGGAGTTTTATGTTAGGACAGTAAGGTCAGTATCAGTACTGATTATTTGGTACTGCAGAGGCAGTATCAAGTGAATTATCTTTTTGTCCAGAATTTTAAAAGTCAAAACAAACCACATAGATGGATGAAGTAGCTCAAAGAATATTAGAATAGGTAATTAAGATACAATAAAATAAATGAGTCAGATTAGCCTTGGAGTAATAAATATGCTTACCAGAAATAAGAGTGGCTCTACATGGTGCAGCCACCTTCTAGTGTGGCCCAGGTCTGGACCTGCCTTTCAGACCTGCTAAATTGAGTTTTATTACATCATCAGACTTCTGAGGGGATACTTAGCTTTACAGTTTCCCTTTAGAATCATCATCTAATTATTCAAACCCTGCACCATCCACTGTTGTGTTTCTAGTAAAGGTGGATTGACTGTAAGATCTCAGCCTATTCACATTTATTATCTAATGGCTCACCATTAATAGGAACAGTTACAAAGGATATGGAAAGGTAAATACCCAGAACTGAAAGTCTAGCTTCCTTTTTTAGTAAATAATTGAAAGGTGGTAATACGGTTCCCTGGAATGAAGTGCTTCACTCCTCAGTGTTTGGGACTAGTGAAAATATTTCCATTTTTCCAGCAGATGGCAGCATTATTCCAAAAATCAAGGTTGATAGTTTCTTTACTTTTTTCTTTCAACTGATTTGAAGGAATGATTGCCTCCCTCACACACCCAGGTGGGATCAGAGTATTTATTTACCTAAATAGCAGCAGCAGCAGCAAACCATAATGAACATAGATGGACAGAGAACAATGGGCAGCAGGGCAGTGATAAATACTTTGCTGTCGGTAGTTTTCCTCCACGATTTCTTTCTTTATTAAAAAATTATTTTCTGAATCCCCTCAGTTGTGTATGAAGTTCATACACTTAAATACTAATGGTATTTTGGCAAAGAGGGAAAGACCCACTCTTTGCCCTGTGGCTTTCAAATGAGATTCAGCAACTGAATCCTAATCTTGGTTTTCCTGTCAGGAGAGTGGGATCTTAGAGCTGAAATGGAGACTAATTATGGGTAATTGACAAACTGTGTTATATCTATTTTTAAATGAGGCCAAAAGTATTTCCTGGAAATGAGTTGCTAGTTTTCTGTCTCCGAGGATTTCATAGCTGCTTTATGTTAGGGCAGTAAGGTTAGTATTAGTACTGATCATCGTGTCTGGTAAATGCTGTGTGCAGACTGATTTCTTACCGTTTGTCAGGAGACACTGCCTTTGTGGGAAAATTACAGGACTTAAAAACAATAGTGTTGCTTTGTTAAAGCCACTCAATTGTATCGTGTTTACCCAGGGCCCAGTTTCTCCAATATTTTAAAACAGATCGATTGGCTTCCTTATCTAACTCTCAGAGAGCTGCTCAGGCCAGCAAGCCATCTCTGCTGCTGCCTCCCCAATTACCAAGCTGTGATGCTTACTCTTAGATGTCACAGTTGAGTGAGGTCTGGTGTAAAGAGCTTCAGAATTATGTGGCAGGCTTCACTAATCAATTGTTAGAATATTTTTTTCTATTCTAAACTTTTTTTTCTAAATCCATTTTTACAAATTGGTGTGTGGAATATATACATTTAAAAAAATACTTTGAATGAAATTTTTTTAAAAAAATAGCTTAAGCCTGGTGGCAGTGGCACAAGCCTTTAATCCCAGCACTTGGGAGGCAGAGGCAGGTGGATCTATGTGAGTTCGAGACCAGCCTGGTCTACAAGAGCTAGTTCCAGGACAGACTCCAAAGCTACAGAGAAACCCTGTCTCAAAAAACCAAAAAAAAAAAAAAGCTTGAATAATTTCAATCTTGCTTTTATCTTGCATTCCAGCTGTCTAATGGCTCCATCTTGTGGTCCAAATAACAAACCGCACCCTTTGCCCAAAATGCTGATTAGTTTGTCCAACTTAGCTGAATACTTCACATACAATTATTTATATTACCATATTTATTAAGACACGAGGCATTAAACATACATTAGTTGCATCTGCATCTCTCTAGGGCTTTGCTCTGAAAACCACTCCCCCCCTTTTAATGTATTTTCTGTTTTCTTCAATGTTGGTTCCTTAAGATCCAGAAGCCATTTGTATAGTGAACTACCTGTGGGTAAATAGAATATTAAATACATGAATTTAAGCTGCTCATGAATATACACAACATTCAATATAAAATATGTATATAAGGCAGGTCGGTGGTGGCTCACGCCTTTATCCCAGTACTCAGGAGACAGAGGCAGGTGAATCTCTGTGAGTTCGAGGTCAGCCTGGTCTACAGAGTGAGTTCCAAGACAGCCAGGGCTATGCAGAGGAGCCCTGCCTCAAAAAAACAAAAAGTATCTAAGGAATTTTATGATGGTGGTGTGAGAAATGGAGACATTTGTGATGAAAAGAGAAGTGTACTCTTCAGGAAAATTAGCTCCTAATTACAGCTGTAGATGGTTGCTACAATTCAGAATGAATTAACTATTTGTCTCACTATCAACTTTACTTAGGTTTCTTTTGAAAAAGTTTTATGTAGCTGTGCTGGTCAGGATTATGTTGACAGTTACGATAGCGTGATGAGAGTAAGAAGTGTTTTTTTCTTCTTTTGCAAAATTTGAGGGATTTATCATTTCTTCTAAACTTTTATAATGATCTTTTATATATCCATTATTGTCTGAATCATTTTTCATATTTCCATCCTGCTGTGCTCTTGACCATGTTCTTAATTTGGCTGGTTCCACTTCCTGCATAAGCCTACCTAAATAGCACCACCAACTGGGGACCAAGTGTTCAGAGCCTATGGGGGACATTTCTCATTCAAACTACCACCACATAATATCCTTTAAGCTTGTTCGTGATGTTACAGATAGGATTTGTGATTCCCTTTTAAACGGCTAAGCAATAGTACATGATGTATACAGACCATATTCTCTTTATTCGGTATCTGTTGATGGACACTCAGGTTGACTAGTACTGTGTAACATAGGAGTGCAGGTCTGTTACTGCATAGGAGCAGCACTATAACAAAGCACACGACACAGGCTGCTTGTGAAGTAAAAAGAAGTTTTTCAGCTCGTGGTTATGGAGCTTTAGGGCCTAGGTTGGACAGGCAAGCTCATTAGCTTGGCCCTCTCCTGAAGTTAATCATGGTGGGAGCATATATCAGACCAAGGAATCACATCTTAAGGCAGAAAGGTATGGAGTCTACCACCAGGGTCCTATGGTCCCTTTCAAAGACACATCAAAGGCGTGCGTGTGTGCGTGTGTGTTTTAGAGAAAACTGTTGGGAGATCACAGTTTGTATGACCCCATTATCTGGGGTTGCTGGTTTTGTTGTTTTGTTTTTTGAAGTGAGATACGAAAAGCAGTTTAAGGATCATCCTGAGGATTCTTGTTTAAGCAGTTGCAGGAGGACAGACCACATCTTTAGTCTTTTCCACTTGAGATTTCTATTAGACATCTAAGTAGAGATATCCAGAAGTCTGATTTGGACATAGAGATTTGCAAGTTACTGGCAAGGGCAAGAGCAGATGGTTGAAATCAGTTAGAAATGGTGGCCGGGTAGTGTTGCTAATTGTCAGTTTGCGTTGTGGTGCAAGACTGAAGGTGATGGAAGGCTGGCTTGTTCTACACGGACTCTGAAGACAGGATCTAATATCATAGCATGCCTCGAGTTTCTTTGTATCACTTTGTTCAGAACTGTGGCATTAACTTTTCCTAGGGAGACATGAATAGACATCTACTCAGTTCAGATAGGGTACTAATGACAGAACAAAGATGGGGCCCTGTCCAAGTCCAGCCTGATGAGTCAGGAAGTTTAATTGGGGTTTCTTACAGGATCATGGGTGAGGAGTTCTTACAGATGTATGTTAACCTAGGGGCAGCTAACCCACTCAAGAGTCATTCTCCCCCTTCAGCAACCGTTAACCACCTATGTGTTTATTATTTTAATCGATCCCATTAATTAAAAGGATATAGCCATGTCAAGTCTGGAACATTTTACAACAGAAACTGATAGTAAAGGGATCTACTTCTAAGTAATAAAAATGCTGATTGTTTTTAAGTGGATAAGATCTTTTAAAAGGGGGCTGGGGAGATGGCTCAGAGGTTAAGAGCACTGGCTGCTCTTTCAGAGGTCCTGAGTTCAATTCCCAGCAACCACATGGTGGCTCACAACCATCTATGATGAAATCTGGGGCCCTCTTCCAGTGTGCAGGCATACATGCAGGCAGAATTCTATGTACATAATAAATAAATCTTAAAAAAAAGATCTTTTAAAAGATGACATCATGAAGTATAAATTCTTTAATTTTATTAAATTGTTTTTTTTGTTTTAGTGTAATTTCTATTTACTATAATTAATGTTTTGTTGTTTCCTTTTGGTTTCTTAAAATAGAGTCTTACTGCATAACCCACGCTGGCCTGGAACTCCTGATGCAGACTGGACTGGTTTCAAACTTGTAATCTTCCTGCCTCTCTCCTGAGTGGTGGGTTTACACCACACTCAGCATTTTACTTTAATTCAAATAACTAATGTGGTGGACTTTGATTAGAGTTTATGTGATTGCTTTAGCTTTTCTTAATCTAAAGGCAGAATCTCTCTGGGTGTGTGCATAGGCTTCCTATTCATTCATTCTTTAAACCTTTCAAACATTCCTGAAATGAAGTTTTTATAATTTTCTGTTGTCAGCACTCCAATGATGCTAGTATATAGCAGCTGTTTAGTTAGTGCTTATTAACACTGAGATGGACCTTGGAGATAGACTTTGGCTCATCTTGCTTCATTACCTTTCTGGCAGAGTTTCCACGGGCTTCTCTTGAAGCAGAATACAGAAGAAAACAATCCCTTTGAGGATATGCAAGTCCTTGAGGTGTGTCCTTGTAAACCTGAAGGATTTCCTTGGCATTTTACCTTGTACATTTGACTTCCTTTTGGTTCGGAGTCCTGGTAGTCTGTCCTTGAGACTGAATTTCATACATTCCATCTCTGCACGTCTTTGTAGAATGTTCAGCCACACTCCAGCCTACTGAGATGGTCTTTATCATAATAGCATGCTCACGGACAATCCACATGTATGTTAATGTCAGAAGCAGTGCTCCAAATGCCTGATCTCCCCGGTCAGTGCCACTTATTGTGAGTTGTAACTAAGCACACAATGCTGTTCAGTGTTGAGAACAGTGCGGAGTTAGGAACGTGGTAGAACAGGACTTCCTGAATTATGATTTTAGCTATTAGGTGATTAATATAAGAATAAAGCAGGGGAAAAGAATAATTTTCTGTACTTTTTGGTGTGCTATAAAGATTAAGAACACGTAATTCGTATTTGTTCCTATGCCCTTTCTTCCTTAAAATGATCTGAAAATTAGTCTCCAGGAAGCTTCAAAAACATCTTTGTGGCTGGCTAGATGACTTAGTGACTAAAGGTGCTTACAGCTAAACCTGATGACCTGGGTTTCTTACCTAGAACCCACAGAATTGAAGGAGAGGAGACTCTCACAAATTATCCTCAGACCTCTACAAGTGTGCTATGATGCATGTTTGTGTGTGTGTGTGCGTGCGCACATGTGCACACACTTACAGACACACACACAGAAGAATAAATGTAATTTACAGTTTTAAAAAATGTTTGGATTTTTCTCCCTTCACTACCATTAGCCCATTGCTGTGTACTAGTTTCTCAGTTCATAAGCTGGAAAACATAAGGGCGTGGAGAGTACATGCTCACACAACTTTATCATAGAGACCTAAATGCAAGAGAGCGTGTTTCACATGGACTGGACGTGAGTGGTATGAGTGTGCTGTGACAGCTACGGGTGCCATGCTTATGTGGTGAGCTGCTTCTTGGTCATTTGCTCTAAGTTATTGACTGTTGTTTAAAGTGGTATAGATTTCCTAAAAATAGAAACTTGTGTCTTTTTCAATTACTTTTCCTTCTTTTGTTGTCTTTCTCCGTTCAGCAGTGGCAACCTGGAGTGAAAGAGATTAGTAATTCTATCACAGGGCCATAGAAACTTCTGCTGGAGTGCCTGAAACTGATTGGTGAGACCCTAAGGAACTTCCTTTTCCCTTCATGTCAGCTCCAGGAAGAGGGAGCTGAAACCAGTGTCAGCTCAGAGTATCATCCCTGTCAATGGTGTAACTCAGGTTACGGGTGTGATTATAACCAAGTTGATGGGAAGTCTTTGATCTTGCAGTAGTTCAGATTTAGACCCTTAAACATTGGCGCACTTACACAGTTTAAGTAGATAAATCTTACTACAAGGATGCCAGTACTGTTGAGTGGGAAAGAATACACTTCGATAAATGGTACTGAGACACCATATGCAAAATGGATAACTGTTAATGTAGGAGTTAAGCTTATAAAACATCTAAAAGTAGTACCTGTGGGTAAACCTCCTTAACCTTAGAGTCGATGTATAATAATAATTAGATAGGCTTCCTAAAGCACAAATGACAAGAAATTAGATTTCATCAATATTAGACCTGTATTCATTGGAAGACATTGTCTGGAAAGTTAATAAACAACTTACAGGATGGGAGAAAATACCTGAAATCATATAGTCTATCTAGCATCTAAAGTTAGAACTGGGTTAACTCAGTGATGGAAAGAATGGGGACAAAATAGGCAATGGAGACCATTAGACCTTTCTGTAAAGATGATACACAATGGCTAACAAGCTCATAGAGATATGGCCATCTTTCTTCTTTGAAAAAGTAGAAATCAAGAACTTTACCACCTCTCTGATTTCAAAGAGGACAAAAAGTGAGTTAGGCCTGGTAGCATAAGCCTTTTATAATCCTGGCTACTTGGGAGACTGAAGCAGGAGGTTACAGTTTTAGGCCTGCCAGTGAATTCGCTTCAAAGTAAACTCAAAGCAAGCCTGAGTTACTTAGGGAGACCTTGCTTTGAACCAAACAGTCATTTATTAATGATAATGAAGATGATTAATAATAATAATAATAAAATAAGACAAAAGGACTAGGTGATCGGACTGTGGCTAAGTTATAGAATGCTTGTCTAGCATATGCCAGGCTCTAGGTTCAAGTCCTGGTCTGAAAGAAAAGAAAATGATGACGAGGGTAGGAAATCAGAGCTCCCTATGATACTGGTGAGAGTTGATGATGGTATACTGCTGGGGAGATGTTTAGCTCCCTCAGTGTTTAGCGTGAAATCCCCACCCAAATCATCAATTCCACTACTGGATATGTGTCCAAAAAGAAAGTATACTCAGGCAAGTGCCTTAAAACAATGTTCACAGCTCCACCATTCACAGAAGTCAAAATGGAGAAGCATCCCAAGTGCCTATCAACAGAAGATTGATAAACAAAATGTGATACTCCTGTATGTGTGTATGTGGAATGCAGCATACTCGGGCATGGAAAGGAATGAAGTGTTGGTTCATGCCTGCTGCAGTGTGGATGAACCAGGGAGTGTCTTGTGCAAAGTGAAAGAAGCCAAACAAAGATTCATACTGTGCGATTTTATTTATCTGCCTTATGCAGAGTAGATAAATACACTCAGGAGAAGTACTGCTGGGACTACAGGGAACTGTGATGCAGGAAGTGGCAGCTTACAACTTATGGTTTTTTTTTTTTTCTTTTGGGATGATGGAACTACTTTGGAACTGGGTAAGGGAGTGAATGCATTGTGAGTGCACTTTTTACCATTGCATTTTCCACTTTAAAATAGTAAAATCTATGTTATGTGGATTTTATCTTAGTTAAAAGTAACAAATCAACCTGTAATTCCAGCTGTATGGGATTCAGTATCCCTTTCTACCCTCCAAGGACACTGCACTTACTACACAAACCCACACACAGACATACTTATATGCACATAAAAAAATAAACAAAATACTGTATGAGTGCAAGTTCTAACAATGTGGCCTGGCCGTCTAAACCAGATCAAGACAGGCATAGATAGGATTGGCAGTGAATTAAAAGTATTCTGAAGAATACACACTATTTTCTAGTGAGACTTGTATAATGGATAATTTTAGATTCTAGATTAGGCCTAAAAATTGTTAAATTTCAATCCTGCATGGCATACTCAGCAAAAGGTGAACAATTAAGTTGTATTAACACAGATGAATAATGCTGTTCATATTAGTATTTTTAAAGTTCTGTGTGTTTTGGAAAACTATGCAGTAGAATATTTTTTTCTGGAACTATTTAGCCAAAGTTCTTTAAAAATTAAAAGTTCTGGGCCTGGAAAGATGGCTCAGCAGTTAAGAACACTTGGTGTACTGATTTTTTAAGGTTGAAGTGTGTTTGTTGTATACAGCAGAAGGATGCGGTTCTGTTTTCCTACCTATTCTGTTAGCCTGTGTCTTTTTATTAGTGAATTGAGTCCATTGATATTAAGAGGTATTAATGAACAGTGATTGTTATAACCCCAGAGGAACTAGGTAAAAAGGAGGACCCTAAGAGGGACACACATGGAGGGCCATCTCCTGGGTAAACTGGGAGGCGAGGTAGATGGGAGGGGATGGGGAATGGGAACAGTCGGGGATTGGTGGAGAGGGAGAGCAATGAGAGAAATATCTTGATAGAGCCATTATAGACTTAGGGAGAAACCTGGGCTAGGGAAATTCCCAGGAATTCATAAGATTGATTCCAGCTAAGAATCCTAGCAATAGTGTCAAGGGTGCTGGAATTGTCCTTCCCCTGTAATCAGATTAGTGATCACCCTAATTGTTATTATGGAACCTACATCCAGTAACTGATGAAAGCAGATGCAGTGACCCACAGCCAAGCACTGGGGATGAGCTCCCAGAGTTCAGTTGAAGAGAGGGAGGAGGGATCATATGAGCAAGGGAGGGGATCAAGATCATGATGGGGAGACCACAGAGACAGCAGAGCAACACAGTGGGAGCTCACGGACTCTGGACTGTCAGCAGGGGAACCTTCATGGGCCCGAACTAGGCCCTCTGAATGTGGGTGACAGTTATGTGGCTTGATCTGTTGGGGGGGGGTCTGTTGTTGGGACCAGGTGCATGAACTGACTTTTTGGATCCCATTCCCTATGGTGGAATACCTTACTCAGTTTTGATACAGGGGTGATGGGCTTGGTCTTGCCTCAACTTTTAATGTGCTAGACTTTGTTGACCCCCCCAAGGGAGTCTTTATCCCCTCTTGAGGAGTGGATGGGGTGGGGGAGAAGGGGAATGAGGGGGAAGTGGAGTTGGTATGTAAAATGAAAAAATTTTCTAAACAAAAAAATAAATTAACTGAAGGAAAAAAAAAGAACACTTGGTGTTTTTCCAGAGGATCTGGGCTTGATTCCCAGCACCTCTGTAGTGGGCCACAACCAGCTAGAACTCCAGTTCCAGGAGATCTGATCCCCTCTTCTGGCCTTTACTGGCACCAGACACACGTCTAGAGCAGACATATATTCAATCAAAATACCTGTACACATAGAAAATTAAGATAAAAATAAAACATTAATATCCTAATAATATATTTTGCTTTATTATAAGCTTTTGCTTTTTTATAATAGAAAATTTGATAATGTTTAGAATTCTAGAAGAATTTTCTTTTTTGGTCTGGAATTCACATAATGAATTTTGGCAGACTAAATAAAAATGTTAGAGGACAGCATAAAGGAAAAATTGAAATATAGTTATAATTGCTTGCTAAGGCATATGATAAAACTCAGTGGAGGATTAGTGCTTCTATACCTTGTTGGCATGCAAACTCTGCAAACCTCACAAATCTGAGCGAGTGACGTGAACATCCCTTTCAATGGGCGTGTGTGGATTTAATGATAACTGTGCGCTACATGGTTCTACTAATGGCACTGAGACATTTTGCTGTCACATTTGAGATGTTATGTTGATGGAGTGAAGCTCAGCCTTTTGACTGTATCGTCTGCCTCCCAAGTACTAATGCATTCAGCACTTTCTAAGTGGTATGTAATGCTTTACTCATAAATTATCTTATTTTGTGTTTAATGTTAATAAATGTTGATAGAAAGTCATACAGATATAATCTTAGGTGTGTTTCTCTAATGATAATTTAAAAAAAGAGAGAGAGAGATAGACAAACTTGGGTCAGCAAGATGGCTTAACTGGGAAGGACACTCTGTACTAGCTTGATGACCAGGCCTGGAGTTAATACTTGTGACCCACATTGTAGAAAGAGAACCAGCTCCTACAAGTTATCCTCTGGTCTCTACACACATGCCATGGCATAAAACAAGAGAATGTGTGTGTGTGCTCATACACAATAAATAAATAAACATCCGTAAAAATAAATTTAATTAGAAAAGTCAAACTTACTGAAATGGAAACAGTGCTTCCTTTTGGAGTTGACCCTTTTGACCCGCCATCAGCCTGCAGTATGGAGGAACTGGGACCACTGTATACATCCTCACTGGGTCAATTGCAACTTCTCACTCGGCTCTTTGATGGGTCATCCATCAGCTTCCTCTGACATCCCATGACCAGTGACTGCTGGAGAGGGAGCATCTAGCATACACAGTAGTTTGCACATGAGTGTGCTGTAGGTCATAGATCAATAAGATGCCCAGTCATGTTAACAGAAGACTGACTGCAGCTGGCAAGAGAGGTGCTGCAAGAGTGAGGAATAGGAGCAGCACAGCTTGAGTTTAAGCAGAGCTTTGGAATGAGGCAGAGGGACAAAGTATGACTTCTGGTCCACCTTCTTTCTCATTCTTCTGTGAATCATTACCGCATCACACTGTGGCCTTTTTCTAACGACAACCTCTCTTTGGGCATCCAGCCATCACATGATGCTATTCTCAAGGTTCTATTCTTATTCTCCTTCCTTGGCAGAAATACCCCAGGGGAAGAAGCCAACACCGGCTCCCCATCCCCAATTACTTTCTAACTATTTCTCCTATCCCATATCTCCAGCTATTCCCCTCAAGGCTTTTCTTTCTCTAATAAGTCCAGATGGGCCCACCTTCTTTTTACTTTTGCTTTTACGTTGTATTTGTCTTCCTGTGTATTTAATGAGCTCTTCCGTATTCCACAATTGCCTGCGTTTAAAAATGATTCCAAGGGTGCAAAGAAGGATTCGCAGCAGTTCCCCATGCAACTTTTATTTCTAAAATAAATACTACTTATAAATACCATTGTGAAGCTTGTGAATCAGCATTCCAGACTTGTAATTGTGCCCATGTGCTGTCTGCTTTCCATTAATATCTGGTGGCATTGCACTGAACATATTTTTCTCACCTGTGCCGTTCTGACAGTCTGGGAGACAGACTATTGGTCTCAAGGTAGTGAATCCTTATTAAATATAGTTTGGTTGGAAGCTATGTGTGATACATATTCAATCTCTTTAGATATTAAAGCTTATTACATTGTGATGAATGATTTAATAAATAAAAGGAAGTCAGAGTTTCTGTTACCACTGCAATGTCTTATATTAGAGACATTTTTCCCTTTGTGTTTTTCTCTTTTAGACACTAACCTCAGGACTTGGCATCTCAGGCATCATCTATAGCCCTTGGTCAGAGCTTCCTGTAATGTCACCCTTTGTGACACAACCATCGCTGGTCCAGTGCCAGCTCAGATTATCTCTAAAAGTAAAACAAGATGGCAAACCCTGCTTATTTTGTTTGGCCTCACAACCCGGTGTTTTCTTCATCTGGATTAGGACCTGGAGGAAGTGCTGATGGAGCAGAGTGGAGGTGAAGGTGGCGGGAGCTGCAGCAGTGGGCAGGGCGGGCTGGGGAGGGCCCGAGCAGCGCTGCCAGTGCCCTTCCAGATCCTCACAGGGCTGCTTGACTTTAAGTCACCGCACAGGCTTTTATCCCTATTCTGTGAGTCCTCTCTAGTCCTCGCTTTAGATCGGCAATGTGCTCTTGTTCAACATCCGACTCACTCATCTGTTGGATTAGGGAAGGAGGACATGTGCTCCTAATCCTTTAGGGTCTTAATATTATTTCATATTCATTCTGATTTAAGATTCTGAAAATGTGGTTTTGGGTTTCAAAATCTATCACAGTTTAATCATTGCAGAAGTTCAAGGGCATTGGAAAAGGCATAATTTATGGTTCCCTTTCCCTCTCAGCATGAATAACTTCAAATTCAGTAAAGTGCTGCTTTGGCTTTTCTTCCCCAAATGGTTTACTTCTCTGACTCACTTCAGTAGTTGCCTATTTTCCCTTTCAGAAATGTCTGTTCTCTCACCAGGACACTAAAACACTGTGCAGATGTACAGTTGGATACAATGATGCCAATATAATATATGCACTGTTCAATAATTTATTTTGTATCTGGAGTGATGCATCTGTTTCCTTCTTGTGGGAGGGGGTTTGAGCTTCGTTTTCAATGTCATTTTAGGTACTGGTCCAATTCTTCCATCCAGTTAACCAAAAATGAAAATTTCCATCTGTTCAATTGCCATTCAGAGGAATGTTTTATCTCTGAAGCACATTATGACAACTAAAATTGACAGCATAATCAGTCTGAGTTTTTTCTCTTTCATTCCTCTTCATATTCTCTTGAGCTTTAACAAGAAAGGAGTCCTTTTTCTTTTTTCTTTTTTAAATAGCTGCCCAAGAATTAGGGAGCTGACTTTCTTCCTCCAGTAGCTATAGACCAGCAGAGCATGAATGGCTGTGTCTGCTCTTCAGTGCTTCATTATCTATATATTTTTCTGTCCATTAGTAACCCTACTTGTTAGCTAAATGCTATTAGCAGAACAATACAAACAGAGTTCTGTTTCTTAAGAGTAGACGTCTGCTGTACTATGTAGCGTTCCCTTGCACTCTCAGATTCTCTCCAATTGGAAGGAGATCTTTATTGATTAGTATGTAATTTTTAAAAGAATCTAGCTAAAGAAATCTTTGTAATATACTTGTAAAGCTTTTTTAACTTTTAAAGACTTGGAAACATTGTTCCAAATAGCTTTATTGCTGAAATAGCAGAAATGATTCCTTTCCTGTACTGTTAACATTGGAATTTTAAGTTAAGCCAGTTAATGAAGAAATTTTATATGCAATGAATAAACTGTGGTTCTATCTACCAAGTGCAAAGCTATAAGTCGCTGGAGGAGTAACAGGATCAGAATAAATGCCTGTACCTACCTCTTCTTGTGTTCTCAAAGAATTATGATGCTTTGTATAATAATGACTAGCACTTTGCTGTCCTATATAATATTCACACCACAGCCTTTGAAGTGTATTGAAGTCTCTGCATTTGCATGGTTGCGCACACTAAGTTTGTCTTTATTCTCCTTTGGCCCATGCTATTGGCTTATAGATTTCCCATTGCCTACCTAATGTTTCATGTGCCTCTGTGTAACAACCATGTCAGTTACAAATTGTGTTACCCAGTGGAAAAGGTACTGCTTTAAAACTGTAGGAATTAATGTTTTCTTATGATATAAAAGCCTGATAGAATGGATAGCCAGTTGTAGGCTGTTCAATATATGGAACATTTTTGCAGCTTGATTTTGAGGCCTGTTGGAATATCCTATAAAAGGATAAAGAGAACGCTTGAGTGTGTGAAACATTACCATTGAAGGATTCCAGCTTTGCCTTAGATTTTTTTCTGTAATGACATGAAATATTTGTACATTTTATGATAGATTGAGTAAATTTAAATGTCCTGTCGTAGGATCTGAGGATCTGAGAAATTCAGTAATTAAAATGTTACTGATGTCTTATTCTTACTTCTCAGTCCTGTGAATGAATAGGTTTTTAGGGGTGTGTGGCACTAAAGACAGAGTCATATACTTTAAAAGGAGTACAATCTATTACCATACCAGTCCTTTCTTTTTAAATTCATTTTAAGCTACTCTCCTTAATGACCTAAAACAACAAAGGAGTTGAGAGAAAGAAAAGGAGGGTTTGGGAGGAAGACGGTGGAGGGAAAGATATAAGGAAGATGTTGCATATAGCTGGGGGAGGATGGGAAGGGAGAAGGATGAGGGCTCTGGGCACTGTTGGTCATGTTTAAAGGATTGGAATGAGTTGCTGTAGAGTTTTGAAGTCATCTTCTGTTTCTTTCACTAGTTCTGGGGAAGACTTATAAACAAAACAAGCCGTGACTCTTGAAATCAGAGTAGGAATTTTCTTAAAATGGGAAGACGGTAGGTAGGATTCAGACAGTGCCGTGGAAAGAGAGTGGTATGAACTGGTTTGTCCTTTTAGGTGCTCACATACTGCTTTTGTCATTTTGGTCCCTAAAAATTCAAGGCTTGGAATCTGAAATGTTACTTTCTTCAGTAAGTATATAATAATAGTATATTTTACATAAAGCAATGTCAGATGAGGAGGATACAGAAATAAAGCAGATTCAGTCCTGCCTTTGCCAGCAATCCAGGATTAGATGCTAAGTTTGAATCCTAGCTCAAACACTCAGTAATTCTCTGATTCATTCACATACATTTATTGAATGCATACTATACACTTGATTTTTATTGTGTTACTCGACTTTATATAAATAAAATATAAAAGGTATATGCTCCGTCACTCTACTTTTAGAAAATGTGGTATACTATCAGATAAAGAAATATATAAATGCTGTAGATCTGTGGAACAAGATAGGGAGAAGATCAAGTTGGATCTGCACTTGACTGAATGGTGAGAAAAGGCCTAAAGGCAGGAATGACGTTCTGTTCCTAGAAGGAAGGCTTGCAACTGTCCTCTAGTGAACTAAGAAGAGAGTAACATGAAACGATCAGCTACTGTCTGATTCCTCCTCAAGCAGGGATCATTGGTTATGGTACAGAGTTTGGTTTTTATTCAAAATACGTTTGGAAGCTTTTGAAAGATTTTAAATGGGATAGTTACATGATCTGACTTCCTGTTTGGCTTTTTGATTTTTTTAAAAAAAATAGTCTTTTTGTCTTATTTTGTAAAGTTGGATGTTCAAAATGGACGTTGAAAATTAGTTATGCCATATTACACTTTCGCTTAACTGGAAAACTAAAAATTTGAAATAAAACTGGTGTTTCCTAGGAACCTGTATTGACAGTATCTTCGTCCATTAGAGCCAGTGTGCCTTGAAGGAAGACTAAAGATCACACTCAGTTTGGTATCCTCAGTCTTGGACTGATAACTGGCACCTATTAGGTGAATAGTGTTAGGCCTGAGGAGACTGTATGGGGCAGTGATCACAGAGGGAGCTTCTCACATCAAAGACTCACCCCTAAGATGTTAAAGTTTTTCTGAGATAACGACTTATCCCGGACACTGAATGCAAAATAGTCTAGGCTAGGCCCTAGGCTTCCTCAATAGACACTGACAAGCTAGATCCTATATGGCTGCATAATATACTTTCACTATGATAAGATTTGTTTATTTATTTTTGAGATAGGTTTTTCTGTGTGGCCCAGGCTGGCCTCAAACTCACATTTTTCATGCCCCATCTCCTGTGTGCTGGGATTGTAAACATGTACCATACACCTGGCTACATTTTAAAACAAAAATTACACTTATTTTTAAGTTAGAAGTTGTAGTAGTTTGAAAGAAAATAGCCCCCAAAGGGAGTGGCACTATTAGGGAATGTGGTTTTGTTGGAGTGGGTGTGGCCTTGTTGGAAGAAGTGTGTCACTATGTGGGCAGGCTTAAGGTCTCATATATGCTCAGGCTACTCCCAGAGTCGCAGACCACTTCCTCTTACCTGTGAGTCAAGATGTTAGGACTCTCTACTTCTCCAGGACCATGTCTGTCTGCACACCACCATGTCACACCATGATGATAATGCACTCAACCACTGAGAATGTGAGCCACCCAACTAAATGTTTTCCTTTATAAGAGGTGCTGTGGGGGGCTGGAGAGATGGCTCAGCGGTTAAGAGCATTGCCTGCTCTTCCAAAGGTCCTAAGTTCAATTCCCAGCAACCACATGGTGGCTCACAACCATCTGTAATGAGATCTAGTGCCCTCTTCTGGCCTGCAGACATACATGCAGACAGAATATTGTATACATAATAAATAAATAAATATTTTTTTTAAAAAATAAGAGGTGCTGTGGTCATGGTGCCTCTTCACAGCAATAGAAATCCTAACTAAGAAAGAAGTCATATTAATACATAGCTTATCATTCCTATAAATGTGTCTATTGAATGTACTAGAATGTATTAGTGTCTTGTTAGTTAATATCAAAAGAAACTTGATTTTTCTCTATTTAAATTCAGTGGTCGTATGACTTACCAGAAATATTCAATAATGCTATATCTCTAGATTTGTAAAAAGCTATCAATCAGTATTTAGTGTTTATGAAACTTATAGCATCTCTCAAGCCTTGATAATTACTAAGAGTAGTCTTAAAAAACATTGATGGGTTGGAGAAAGAACTTAGTGGTTAAGAGCACTGGCTACTCTTAGATAGGACCCAGTTTCAATTCCCAGTACCCATATGACAACTCATAACCATCTGTAACTACACTTCCAGCGGATCCAACTCCCTCTTCTGGTCACTCTGGACACCAGGCACCAGATGCATAGAGATATATTCAGATGAAACACCCATATACATAAAATTTTAAAATTGCTTTAAAAAATTAAAAGATTCTTAAATTTTTTAAATTAAAAAAGAGTGATTGACAAACATGTACATGTGGATAGCAAAGTCATATCTATATGTATATTCTGTGTGCAATACCTAAAAATTACATGGAATTTTAAAACAATTCATTCACACTTTTGCTCTTGTTATTCAAATCATCCTTTCAAGGTTTTAAAATGTTTGAATTTGCTTATTAGCTTCAGTTCCATTATTGTTGGAGAATTATGACTGCGGATGAGTATATGAAGAGCTGGGTGTGGAGCAGGGATTCATAGATATTCATCAGTGTTATTACCACCACCTTTGTTTCCAACAGCCGTGTAAAGCATGCCCTGGATGGTCAGGTAGCCAGGATGTGATAGGCCTGTGCATTCCAAGGCTTATGAGTTTCCCACCTTCACCTTAACCATTGTGACAGAGCGTACTAAACTCTCTAGAACAATGACATGGCCTGAGAAGTGATATAGGATCAATGCTTTTTATGAAATGCCTTCCTTGTTTCACTCATCAGTTTTTCCTTTTTTATCTTCCCGACTTTGCCTTCTGTTGTGATTTCCTGTTCCTGCCGTTTGTGTTTTGTATAGTCTTGCTTCTAGGGGCACTGTACAATCTTCACTTATCCTGGCCTTTGCTGCCAGTCTGAGTCTGTTGTCATCCTGGCTTATAGTTACTCCCTATGTTTTGTTCAGAGTTTATACTGATGTTTTCAGGTTTCTTTTCATTATTTATTCATTTGTTTATTTTTAAGGCAAACTTTTTGCCTTATAGCTTAGATGGCCCTGGAATGGCCCTGCTTCAGTCAGCTAATGCCACCACAGCTGGTTCTCTGGCTCCATCTGTTCTGTTTCTCATACTTTTATGTGTTATGTGCTGAAAGTATTCTGAAGCCTATTAAGTTTGGGTAACTTTTTTTTTTGCAAGAGGGTTAAATTTGTTATAATAACTAAATACAGAACTTGTTAGAGCTTTTAATTCATTATTATTCACTGTGACTCTCCAAGAGGGAAAGAGGTATAGAGGGGCCAAATACAAAATGAAACATCTTTAAAAGTGGTCTAACCATGAAGTGCACCCTTCCCCCTAACGGATATTGATGGATCAGTTCATTGGCTTGCAAAGATTTAGGGCAGTTGATGGCCAGAAAGTTGCTGTGGGTGCAGTGTAGGGTAGAGTGCTTTGGGGTGTCAGGTTTCATAGGCTCCACTCCAGAACCACAAAACAGAAACTTGAGAAGTAAGAAACACGTCCTGTGTCCTTTTTTCCACCTTCAGAGACTGGAGCAATGGGAGCTCTTCTCAGCCATTCCATAGGCACGCTATTCCTTTCTCTGAGCCACACAGCCCTTTGTGGCTTCACCGTTCACTGCCCTCAGAATAGTGGACCATTTCCCCTGTTCTTCTGATCCAACACTAGAAGACAATAGCTGACAGGTGTGCTATAACTAATAAAGGTCGCCTGCCTGAGGATTAGCATGTGGAGGTAGCTACTAGCTAGCCCTGGAGACCAGACAGTGGTGGCACACACCTTTAAATCCCAACACTCGGGGGACAGAGGCAGACAGATCTCTATGAGTTCAAGGCTACCCTGGGCCACACTAGATTGAGCCAGTCTCAAAGAGAAACAGAGCCAGGCAGTGGTGGTTCACACCTTATATCTCAGTACTTGGGAGTCACATACCTTTAATCCTAACACTAGGAAGGTGGAGACAGGAAGGGATATGGCTGGGCGGAGAGAGGAATATAAGGCGGGAGGACACAGGAGCTCAAGGCATTCAGTCTGAGGACTTGTAGAAATCATGCTAAGATAGGTATTTCAGGCTTACCACGTTAAAAGTTAAAATCTTATCTCCCTCCAAAAAAGAAAGCAAAAATGCTGTTGAATAATCTTTCTTAATGAATGGTAGCCATCCTCAACTAGATGTCTAAGACAGAAACTTGAGAATCAGATTAAGCGCTATTTTTCTGAGTCACTGTCAGTATTCCTTCAGATACCAGGAGAGTCAGTTATCCTTTCTAAGTAGCTCTGAATCTTTGGCCTGTTCCCTCTTCTCAGGCTCTCTATCCTAGACTGTGTCTTTAATGCTTTCCTCCTGAACTACAGCTACCCTGTGCTCAGTTTTCCACCTGTCTTTCTCTATTCCGGGCCCTACATGGTCTGAGTGTGTTTTCTAGATTTTAGGTGTAGTCATATGACTGTTGCTTTAATTTGGTAAGTTCATATTATCCTTAAGCATTAAGGCCAGGCTGCTACATTTAAGAGGCATTCCACAGAGTCAGGTTCCCATGCCTGGTGAATAGTCTCACATGCCACACGGTTTTCTAGCCTCTAGCTCATGGGATTCTTCAACTCTTATTACACCAGGCCTTTGCACTCTGGTTCCTTACCTCTTACTGCCCTCTTCTCTCTCCCCCTTCTCTCTCTGACCTTCAGCCCCCTGTCTTGTTAACCACCAGTCCTCTGCTAGTCATTTAAACACCTTTTTCCCCCTCGGAGATCTGCCTTTCTATTAGACCAGATCTACACTTTGCCATCGCATAGGACTGTTTGGGCTTACAGCACCACTTTTCATTGCCATTGTGTGTCTTATTGTTGTGCAGTTGCTTTCCCCTGTGCCATGCTTGACGCTGCAGTTGGAGTCCCATTATGCAGCCATCTTTTCTTTCTCAGTTTTAGCTGGCACTGTGCCACATAGTGCATGACCAGTCCGTGTTTCTAATGGGAAAAGCCATACTCTTTTGTCCCTTCTGTCTCGGGCTAGAGCAACGTGAATGCTTCAGCTGCCCTCTTACTCACCACAGGCTGAGAGAGCACTTTAGAACACAGAGAATCCACAAAGAAGGAATGAGAAGCCCTTTAGATAGCCAGTATGCTATCATTTAAGGCCCAGACTCTTGTCTTCCACCATTTTTTATAAGAGAGAAAAGTAAGCTGTCTCCCTACCGTTAATGAGAATTCCTACTTTCTTCGTGGCATAGCAGTTCTTTGTGTGAGCCTTTTCCTGTTTGTATTCCTGTACCTTATGTCTTAACAAAGAGTAAACCTGCCTTCCTTTAGTAAAGATCTATATTCACACACCCCAGCTTGCCTTGTAGCCAGAGTGCGAACATATAGTCTAGGATCTGCCAATAAGAAATGTCTGCCCCACTTATGAATTCATGAATTAGTGATAAAAATTATACAGTAGCAGAAAACCTTCCTGGCAGTGGGTACAGTTGGGCAGTAACTGAGGGGAGGGCAGCAGAATAATAAAGGATGGAGGCATCATCCACCATATAGTGCCAGCAGGTTAAGAGGGGCAAACTGTCACATCTAATGCTTCATGACTGCAGCCATAGCTTTGCTGTTGTTACTGTGTTGGTTTATTTAGGATGAGTGCACACAGATGCCATGGTGTGTATGTGGAGGTCAGACAGCAGCTTGCAAGAGGAGTTGGTTCTCTCCCTAAGCTGTGTAGGTACTGGGGGTTGAACTCAGGATGCCAGGCTTGTTGGCAAGTGCCTCTACCCACTGAGTCATCATGCTGACCAAATAATATTTTATTAGACTAGTTCTTGGCACTTTTAATAGTTCTCTTTTCGTTACATGGTGTTCTTCAAGCCTTGCACAATGCTATGAACTAACCAATTTTTTTAAAAAAAATCAAACCAAGATTTCTATTGTTTGCACTTAGAAATCCTCTAATGCTCTGTGTGGCTTCCCTAGAAGGATATAGATGCTGTGAGGACCATTGTGTTTATCAATATTTCTCCACAATGTGTGGGATCTCAGTTTGTCCTTGCTCAACACCTGCACATTGAAAAGGTGCTTAGCGTGTTTCTTCTGTATCTAATAGATGATAGACCTGTATTTCTGATCTCAACTTTCTTACCTACCCCTGCAATTTTGTGTCTACTTCATTAGCAACTCAAACTGCTTGGGTAAGATTACTGAGGGTGCCCTGTTTGCTTAACTCTCTGGAGTCTTTTCATTTTGTCATGTGACTAACTTCTTTAAAACTTTAGCCACAGTATTCCTTTCTGGGTGTCATTTTTACCATTCTGACTGTTCTTTCAGGTTTCTAAAAGTATTCCTGCTTATCTGGCAGCTCTTCCGTCCTTCTGTTCCCCCAGAATTCTTTCTTAAATGCACCCACTCCTATAGCTTCGGTTACTATACATGCTGATTTCCGAACCTTGTCTTACCCCCAGCGCTCTCACTTGAGTTTCACACCGTTATGTCCAGCTGTCTACTCAGTGTCTGCGCCCGCAGAACTCTCAAGCTCCACATGCTCTGCATGTCTGAGTACTCAGTGGACTTTGCTGTCCTTCCCAACAGAAAGACAATGTACATATGGCTATTATCTAAATCATTGGCTTACTCTAGTTCTCAGTAAACTAGCTGAAATGAAATTAATATGCATGTGTAAAGTCACAGTTAAAATGTATTCAAATTTTTTTCTTTCTTTCAGTCTAGGGCTTATGATTTTCTTCTAGGATATAATTAAGGCTGCTTATGATTTCCAGAATTCTAGTTAGTACCAAGAAAAGAATGTAGACAATAACAATAGCAATAATAATAATAATAATAACATGTATAATAATCTTAGTATGCTAAAAAAATTAATTTGAATCTGTTACTCTTCTTAGAGAAACCATTTTAATTACATAGAAACAGTTTTAATTTATAATTTTTACTTAATAAAACTTTAACACTTTTTAGCATAGAATGAGTATTTTAGCTTTCAGAAAAAAATATAAACCATTTTACAAAGGGAGGGATACTGACTGAAAAAATTGTAAACTAAGTCACACCTCTTTCTTGTGTAGTAATTTCTCCTATAATCTGAAATATTCACATTGCCACTTAAGCATTTGGGAAATTGTGCCAACAGTTTGCTTTCCTCGGTTTTAATCCTGCCTGAACTCTGTTACGAACAGTTCTGTAGCTAGCGGAGCCCTTCACTAGAAGCGTCTTCAAAGATCTTCAAACCGGGGAATTGATAAGTCATTCAAACAAAGACTGTTGATGTTGCAAACATCTAAACACAGAAGTTGAGAAAATAGCTGAAATTGTCAGAGTAGGTTTTAAAATTTTTAATCACCCCAGGAAATAGCTGATACTTAAGAGCATGTTAGTGCAGTTTTGTTCATTTGAAACCTTCAAGCTTAATTAGATTTTTTTTCCAGGCACTCAATTTATGTATGCACCATAGTTTCCTTTGGATTTTAATTTTGTTTAATGTCTTTTGTTCAAAGGTACATAAAAAGAAAAATTTCCCTTTATAATAATTTCTTTCAACTCCTAAAATAAGGTATTTAAGATTTTCCTTTGTTGATACATTGATTTAAAGCTTTGTGCCTTCCATACATGAATTATATTAAAGCCAATGGATTTATTTCTAGCTAATTATTCTTTTCTATTGGACAGCTGCCTGAATGTTTAGAGCTGTTGAATAAAGCGTGTTTTTATCCCAGCATCCCATGACATTGCATGTCGTCTGGAAGCTGCATTAAACTGATGCTGTGTATCACTGGGGAGCCAGGCGAATACTCTTCAGTCCCGTTTGCTCCTGTGTTTATCATTTCCTTTTGTAGTGTTTGGAGTCAGTAAAGAAGAGTGAGTGGGGGTAAAACGCGCATTCAGAGCTGAAGTGTTGCTGTACAAGTTTCCAGTGCTGGGAAACTTGTTGTTGCTAAGTACCCATATCACAGACCTCCGCCACAGACCTTAGTCTTAAGGATTTTTTAATAATGCTTAGGATTTTGGAGTAATGCCATCTACTGGTTGAGAACATCTTTTGCTTTTGCTTTATATTTATTTGTGTAACAAGCAGTAAGTGGAGTATAGATCCTGTTTCTCAGGTATCTTGTTCATTATCTTTTGAGACCCAAGTTGAAGCAAAAGAATTATCATCACGGGGTTGGCTGACTCCGGAGTCAAGCTTTGTTTTGAAGCAGATATGTATAAGTCCCAACTCCCACTAATTTTGTGAAAGTGTGTCATGTCTGATGGTAGAATTAAATATGTTGTCTGACTGGATGGTTCTCTCTCTCTCTCTCTCTCTCTCTCTCTCTCTATATATATATATATATATATATATGACTTGCTATTTTTAATTATTTTTAGCTGTTACTAAATATAAATCCAGTTTTTTTCTGTTTCTATATTTAAGATGAGAGTCATGGAAATGTGTCTAAATATTTCTCTGCCTTTCCCAGTACTCAGATATTTTTCCATATTTAGTGAGCAAATGATATTATGTTACTATAAATTACTTACTACTAAAGAAAGGATAGTTTAAAATCTGAAGGGAAGGGGGTTAAAACATAGTAATAATTATGGGTATCTTTATTGTATGTATGAATAACTGATTTTAAAATATTTCTACAAAGGAGAGATTATTCACCTTTTGTAATGATTAAAACCACTTTTTCTATACAAAGGGAATTATAATAGTAATCTATCTAGATAGAGGTTGGAAAAGCAAAAGGTTGCAACTGTGTAAGATCTGTGTACTATGGGAAATGTGGCTGCTCCCAGGGAAGCCTGGATGATGGCTATGGTTGTGTTCATCCTGACACTGTAATAATGGCAGTGCTGGTAGGTGGCAGCCAAGTTTCATGAAAGCTGGTTGCACACACCTGTGTTGTGGGGAAGCTCCAGGCTGTCAGGAAGAATCACAAGGTGTTCTCTTTTCTGGCCGGTTTTGTGTCTACTTCACTCGAGTGTTCTGTCTCATGTGGTATATTTCTGAAGGGGGAAGTAAGTGCTGGGCGGTGACTCCCTGTTCCGATGATGGAGTCTCTGGAACAGTTCTCTCATTAAAGCCTGAAGATCCCAGGAAACAAAACCCTTTGTTTCCTCACTAGTTGAGTCAGCAGCTGGTTACCTGGTATGGTTGGAGTTTATATTTAGGTATGAGCCTGGTTCCTGAATTGCTATTATAGTAAAAAAGTCTAGTTTAGGGACCAGTGTTATACTGGAAAGATAAAGAGTGGTGTTGGCTTTAAGATGTGTTTCTTTTCTGCAAGGTGGTGGCAATAGTACACGCCTTTACTCCCAGCACTTGGGAGGCAGAGACAGGCAGACCTCTGAGTTTGAGGCCAGGCTGGTCTACAGAGTAAGTTCCAGGACAGCCAGGCCTACACAGAGAAACCCTGTCTCAAAAAATCAAAAGAAAAGAAAGAATGTGTTTAAGGATTGGCTAGTTGCCTCTGCATGTATAACCTGTGCACCTCACTGCACTATTGATACATGTGTGACGTTAGTCCACTTTGACTCGTTTTCTCTTCTCTGCTTAGGGACTCAACATTTGCCTCATAAGTTTCTTTCTTTCTCTACTTCCAAGTCCTTTCTCTAGTGCAATAGGGTAGGTTCTATAGTGCTGATTAATGTCCTAATAAGATTATTTCAGATAGCACATGTACCCACCAGTGAACTAATGTCCTAATAAGATTATTTCAAATAGCACATATTCCTGCCAATGAATTGATAGTGTATGTTGGCGTGAGCTAAGCATGTTAAATAAGAACTAGGCTTGAGAATCCTTTCTTTATAAATTCAGAATCTTAAATAAAAGCTTCATAGAAATTTTGCGCTAAAATCTATTGTTTATAGGAAGATTTTTTTCATTATGACAGACCAATTTCTTTAGTTGCAAGTTCTCTTTACTATTCCCAATTTAATGATTTTTTAATAATTCACATATTTTAGAGGCTAATAATAATGCTTAAATTTTTACTTAAGAATTCACATATGTAATGGCTCAGCTATTCTAAGAACTAACTGCTCTTACTGGTCTTGGGTCCTGTTTTGAACACCTTTCTGGTGGCTCCCAACTCCTTTATAATTCTAGTTCCAGGAGAACTGACGCTCACTTCTGGCCTGGGCAGGCACTGCATGCATGTGGTGCATTTAGACAAAACACTTACATGTATTTTTTTTAAAGTACATGTTTTAGTAATTGTTTTAAAATTTAAAGTCTACATGAATAAAAATACAGTATTCTTGTCTGCTTTTTCACATGTTTGTAAATTCTTAGCATTGTTTACTTATATTTTTCTTCTTAAAAGTTAATAACAAATTTGTCTATTTTCAAATAACCAGATTTTTGTTTTGGTATTTATTTTCTGTTTCATTCCATGTTAATTCTACTTCTATTTTATATATTCTACTTTCTTTATTTCTTTGTTCACTAATTTTTCTATTTTCTTCAAAGTCTCAGGTCATCAGTCTTCATCCTGTTTGTTTTCTGATATAAAGACTTTGGGCTATTTATTTCCTGTAAATAATAATTTATACCTTTCAAGTTTTACTGTTATTGCCAATATCATTTGATTAGTTTTCCAATATGTTCACTAGCATATTTCCTCATAATTTATTCTGTATGTGTGGCCTTTATGTAGTGCACCTGGTGCACATGCCTGTATGTGCATGTTCATGTGTGGCCTGTATTATTTGTATGTGATGCACCTGATGCACATGCCTGTGTGTGCACGTTGATGTGTGGCCTGTATTGTTTGTGTGTGATGCACCTGATACACATGCCTGTGTGTGCACATTCATGCGTGGCCTGTATTGTTCATATGTGATGCACATGCCTGTGTGTGCACGTTCACACGTGGCCTGTATTATTTGTATGTGGTGCACCTGATGCACATGCCTGTGTGTGCGTGAGAAGACCAGACTAAGATAGCATCCTGTGTCTTCTGTCACCCCTCTCTGCCTGATTGTCTTGAGACATAGTCTCTTGCTAAACTAGAAGCTGGCTGTTTAGGTTAGGTGCTGGGCAGCAGCTATCTCCCAGTGCTGAGGTTGCAGGCATGTGCAGCCTGTGTGGCTTTTACATGGATGCTTGGGATTCAAACTGCGATCATCGCCCTTGTGCAGCAGTCCTCCATTGAGACTTAGCTAGCCTCCCTCAGCATGCTTGCTTCTGTGTTCTTCATCAGACTAGCTTTCCTTTGATGATTATTCACTGTGCTTCTCTTGGGGTCTTTAAAAACTGTTTCTTAATTTTCCTTTTGGTTTTTCTCTTACCTCTTAAAATTCACTCTAAACACTCACAGTTTTAGTTACTTTCAGATTACAGATGCACTTTGTTTTGCCCTGTGGTTCTTTCCTCCTAAACCTATTGAAAATTGAAAGTAGTTTAAGTTAAATGTGCATTTAATTTACCTAACTCTCTGGATGTCATTGCTATCTAGGCTACCATAACTGTATTTAGAAGATGTATGCGTGCCCTACAGTTGGGTGAATTGAACCCAGAGCCTAATTTTAAATAAGGTGGTGATTATCTTATGTGCTGTGTTATATACAGAATTATGATTATATACATTCTGTTACATAAAAACAGAATGATAGTATAGATACCCTTTCACACCATTAGAAAGTCAAGAAATCGTAGCCAACCATTCTAAGCCAGAAACAGCATCATCAGAGTGCCATTGTCTAATTTTACCCACTAAAGTTTTCCTTCATGGTGGTCTTGTCAAACTGTAGTCATTTTCTTTCTTTTTTTATAATCATCTTTAATTGGGATTATTTCTGTAGAAATCTTATGTGTTGGGTATCTCTATAGTACTATTTACTTCTGTGTTGTTTGGATCCTAAAATAATTTCAAAGGTCTAGCAAGATTTTGTTGCTTTCAAGTTTATCTTTCACACTGTCCAACTGAGTAACTTTGAAACCCTTACATACCTGTGATATTTCTCTAAACTTTAAATTTCTTCCTGTGGCTCCCGCCTCCCCCTCCTTCCACACTGCCTGCTTTGCTCCAGTTCAAGCATCCAGGATCTTCTGGTAAATTTTCTGAGCCGCGCAGCTCTTTGATACCACCAACGTTATACACGTTCTCCGTGTGTCCCCCTCCACCCCTCATCAGCTAATGGTATATTTTCTCTCTGGCAAGAGACTACTGCCATTCTATGCCCTTAGGGCCTGCAGTTGGGTTTGAAACTCAATGATTGCCGCAGTCCCAATTCAAGCCCAGTTTTATGACAGTGTGCTATTTTGAGGTATTCTATAGAGCACCATTCCAACCCCACCGTTAGTATGGACAATTTTTTTGTAAAAATTATATGTATTTTAAAAATATTGATGAGATTTCATTGACTTGTATAGTCCCCTTGTATTTTAAGAACATTGATTGACTCTGTATATTAATATCTTGTGGTCATTTAAAGTTTTCTTCTAGTTTTCTGTTTGCAGACTTTTAGGAGGTATCTATACGGTATGCAGGGAACATCCAGTATATGTTTTCAAAGTGAAAATACACCTTTATGCTGGAGAGTTAGCCTTGTGTCCTAGTTCTAAGATATATAATTCTTTTACTAATAGACCTGGAGTATGTCATGGTGTTACTATCTTACTCACATGCTAATTGACACAGAGAAAGAAACCTGCCTCAATTATGAGATTGTCCTGGCACAACTGGATTTGAATCAAGTCTGGGCTCTAGGAATCTGTGTTCTTTACTGTTATACTATAGCTTTTGCTTTTATGATTTTGAGCAATATGTTATTTTTATATTCATGTTTAAAATCCCACTGCCTTGCATTCTAGATGTTTCAATAAATGTTTTATTATTTCAAAAGTAAATGTTTCGATAAATATTTTAATCTACAAGCCTACCTAGCATGGCCCATCATATATCAGCCGTTTGCCTCTCTGGATTCTAAAAGCTTTCCATAGTCACAGCGATTTCCTGCTATGTGGTTGAACTGCATCCTCTCCTCTCCCTTCTGCTGACTTCCTGATAGCACTCCTCTGTGCCTCTGGAAGTGTCGTCACTGCTCATTGACAGCTGTCCCTCTCCAGTGTTCTTCTGTCTGTTCTAGTTCATAACACTTGCAGCACTATGCTTTAATGGCTGTTTTTGCTGCTGTTCTCTTGATTAGGCAGCTGTCTCTGAGGAAAGCACAGGGTTCCTCATCTCTCTGTGTCCTCATGGCTAGTAAGCATTACCTGGCACACTGGATACTCATTTGTGAAATAAATGGCTGAAGATCTGTTGTTTAATTTGTTATTCTAGAACCATAAGACTTGCTTACCACAGTGGCTTGGTGAAATTTTAAATAAGCCTGTGACTTATTTGTAACTATGAAGACTCTTTATAAGTAGCGGTGCCTAGAAACAAAGCGTAATGACTTTAAGACAGCTTATCAAAGCTCTTGACGTTTTGCTTATTTAGTTGTAGAACAACATAGGTTCTGTAATAGTGTGTTACTTAACAGCAGATCTGACCGTTATTCATTGAAAATGAGTTGTTGGTGAAAAATTAACCCAGTTGTAATTACATATTAAGAAGAATGCCTAGTCTGGCTGTATTAATTTTTTTGCTTTAATATTTTTCTCTTGGAAATACTTAACAATATATTTCATTAAACTTGTAGTTACTAGTCATTACTTTGTGACTGCTTTTCAGTTATGGACTCAGTTGATATCATATATAGAAAATACTAATTTTACCAAAGCTTTTTCTCATTATTCACTTACCAGCTAGTATAAATGAGTACAGATGACCGTATAGAACACGTACGTCTCTTAGGCAACAGTTTCTTTATAAAACATATCAAGTGTATCTGTGGCATGGGGGTTGCCTTGTTTTCTTGTTATTTATTTAATTTAATTGTCCAACACTGGAGAAGGGGAACTTCATGTTCCTTATACATTTTAACTCTTAAAATGGAGTGAAGAAGTAAGAATGGAGAATTATTTGCTGCAGCCTAGTAGGCTGTTTCCAGGCTGGCAGCTGAAAGTCAAACGTGAGGAAATTGCAGAAATTTACAATTCAATGTGTGTTTCATCAGGGAGAAATCCACAGATTGTTTTGACACTCAGTTAGAAATTCAGCATGAAGATGGACGTCTCATGAAATTTGCAGCTGCTGATTGAATTTATATTTCCATAAAGGCCATCAACAGTAGAAGCCTGCAGGGAAAGAGGGGGGAGAAATGACAAAAATCGTGAGGCTAGCATTTTTCCTCAATGTTGCAGCCGCAAATTACTGGTAATAAGGGTTTACACTGACCGGGATTAAAGAAAAATAGAGACAGCCAGGAGGGAAAAACTCTTCAGTTTAATTGATTTTAACTAAATATGTCTACATTTGATATCTAAATATGTGTGTGTGCATCTATAGAAAACCTAATATATACTTAAAAGTCCGTCTTTACTATTTAAACAGGAAAAATGAGGCAGTTCTTAAAGCTGCAGAACTCTTATTTAGGGTTATCTTTATGAGTCTCCAAAAGATTTGGATGTTTATTCAGAAGAACCGAAATATTTTGTAATAATTAATTGGTATTCTCAGGTGAATTGTAGGTTACTGTAAGATCATGGAATCATTATTTCAATTCCCTAGAAAACGAGCTTGTCTTTTGTTTCTGTAATATTTACTTTCATTTTGAAAGGATTTAGGAAAACCCTGTACAGTCATGTATTTTTAAGAACTGCTTGATTTTTCTTATTTATGAAGTAAAGATAAACTACCTGATTTTAAGTAGGTACTAGGTTTTCTACAGATGAATAAATACATACTTAGATATCAAATGCAAGCATGGAGAAATCAATTATTCTGAAAGGCTTATTCTCATTTAAAGTGCCTTTTAAAAGGAAATAGACAAAACCTCATTTTTTGTATCTAATGCTTTTTTGTAGTGAATTCATATTTTACACAATTGAAAAATACTGTGGGCTGTAGGAGAACTGTAGGACCCGGGATTGGTTCATTGTTCCTTCAGAGTTCTTTGTGTGGACAGCCTTAGTGATACATCATGCCTTCTGATAGCTTTTCTGGAAAATTAGAATTTATACAACTATAAGTAAAAAGTAGTGCCATACTGAGAAAAGAATTATGTTTAAATAACAATATGGCCTAAATCTATAAGACTATCTAGAAATATATATATAATTATTAGAGTTTATTAGCATACTAGATTATGAATATCAGAACATAGAAAATGATTCCAATTGTTCTGTTCTATGGTCATATTTGGGAGTCTCAATTATTCTAGTTTGAAAATAACAGTATTTCTGATGGCTGTGCTCTGAAGTCACATGAGGCCTTTTCCCCCCACAGCTCAGAATTTGCTTTAGGTGTTGTAAGCTCTTTGGAGTCAGATGATGTGAACTGTGTATTTGGCTGGGAGGCTGTGAATTGGCTTCTTTTTCAGTATCACCGCCTGTTGTCTTCTTCACCAAGTGCTAATGGCCAAACCTTTAGCTAAATATATTTTTATCTCTTTTTAAGGTTTATTGATTTAGGTTTCATATCTATGCATATTTTGTTTGCATGCATGTCTATGCACCACATGCATTGCAGTGCCTGTGAAGGCCAGAAGAGGGCATCTGAGTCCCTGGATCTTGAGTTATGTTACAAGTTGCCAGGTGGGTGTTGGGAACCTAACCTGGATCTACTGGAGAGCAGCCAGTGCTTCTTGTTGTTGTTGTTGTTGTTGTTGTTGTTGTTGTTATTGTTGTTGTTCTTCTTCTTCTTCTTCTTCTTCTTCTTCTTCTTCTTCTTCTTCTTCTTCTTCTTCTTCTTCTTCTTCTTCTTCTTTTTCTTCCTCTTCCTCTTCTTCTTCTCCTCTTCCATTATCCATTTAGTAATGTTATTTACTGTTTTGATTTGACGCCTCTGTGTATTTTTACTTTTTGTAAATGAATTGTAACTCATTCATTATTTATATAGCAAGAATTTACTGACCAGTGTCTATGTAGCAGAGACTATTTTAGATACCACTACATCAGTGACAGCACAGACTTTCATTCATGGACTTTGCATTTTAGTGAAAAAGGAATACAGATAAGTGAAGAGACACTACTGTGTTGAGTAGGAATCGGAGCAATTGGAAAGGAAGCGAAGGATCTGGCGTGGGAAGAACATGAATGTGCTACCTAGAGGGGAAGTTCCTAAAGTGATGAGACAGTACTAAAGGATTCTCAGAGTCCCACCTTAATTCGTAGCACAGACTCTGCTCTCTGATCTCACTTTCTGGGTGTGATTTCTCTCCTCTGAACCTCACCTCTTGGCAGCTCCTTATCTGCAGTGCTTCTGCAGCTCTGATGACTGCCAAACTATTTGTATATTGATACATAAATACACATAAATAAGATTTGGAGAAGTGTTCATTTTACACAGAACCACAGTTCTTCTATTTACCTTTCCTGTCATTTGTCTCTTATTCTGCAGCAAACCAAGAAGACATTCAACTAAATTATTCTTTTAAAGCTGCATTTTTTTGTTTTTATTCTTTGACAATTTCATGCATGCATGCAGTGAATTTTAGCATTCTCCCCAATCTTCTCCATCTCTCATCTCCTTCCTCTCCAGCTGAGACCATTCTTCCTGCCAAGTTTCTCTCTCTTTTTCTTTTAAGTCTTCTTGAGTTCATAACCCTTGTAGTTGCTCGCATGAGCATAGGTGGGGTTATTTACAGGAGCATCGGCAATTTATCAGTGGCTAACCACTGAAGAAAATGATACCACCACCACCTGCCTCAGCAGCCAGTAACTGCTGGCAGACCTACTATGGGGTGGCACCTCATGAACCTCGACATCTATTTTCATAGTGTGGTGTACTATCGTTTTTCTTTTGATTAATGCATCAATGGTCATTTGAGTCATTTAAAGGGTTTTGTCACTACTAAAATTGCTTCATAAGCATCCAATAAAATATTTTCTCCTACATGTGATTTTACTTTTTAAGAAAAATTCCAAGATGTAATATTGCTGTGGCAGAAGATATATACAATCATAAGTAGTAAATATTTCTAGAACAGTTTGGGGCAGGGCGTTGGCGATTCACATCTCCCCAGCATCAGACATGATTGTGCTCCTCTTCAGCCTCGCCAGCACTGTGCTGGCCAAATGTGCATTACCTGGTACATTTTCGTTTATAAACACATCTGTCATCTTATCTCTCCCATGCTCCATGTGTAAGTATTCTAAGCATGCAGTGTGCATGCCATATGAAACTATTGTGCCTGTATAGAACTATACAACCATTTCCAATGATCTTACCATAAATATGGGTGGTTTTTTCCCGCGCTGACCTTAACAACTAAATAATACAAAGCCTGACACGTGGAAGAAAACTGAGAGTTAACTATTTCCTGGTGAGGTGTGTCAGGAATGGGAAGGGCTGTGCATGTCCAGGGATGAGTTGAAATAGAGGAGATTTCTATATCCCGCTTTCTATTTGTCTGTGAAACTAAAACAGCTCAAAGGAAAAGCTTTAAAACTAAAATGCAGGAAATGTTTAAGACTTTTGACTGCCAATCATATTGGTTTCTTTATCAGTACAGATAAGCAACAGTTCACTGCATTCTAAAGCTTTGCCCAAAACTTCAGTGCATTCTTTTAAGGGGGCACTACTGCCCTTTGGATTTAAAGAAAGTATTTATCTTAGGTGCACATTACTATGATCAGGACGTAGTTATATTTGTCACATTGCTGCCAACTATTCCTAATCTCCTTTCTGATTGAAGTCACATGCCTATTCTAGGCCTGTGATCCGAATTGATTTTGAAATAGCACTGTTGACGCTTAGAGCACTGTGTCCTGCGAGTGTCTTCCCTGGTGTGGGATGCGCACCACTGACCAGAGGTCAGGCAAGAAGAAAAGCTGGTTTGCTTCAGACAACCTGTTGGTTGCATCCAGATGAAAGTATAGTCTTTCTCAGACTGAAAGAATAATCGGAATCTTGCCCCGGTCTCAACCAGCCTCTTTATTTTAGAATCATCATGTTGGAATGTTTCCTTTGCCATAAGCCTTCAGCCTGCTTCCCGTTCTAGCACCAGTGCATCTGGGCTTTTGCCTTTCTTTAGTCAGCAAGTACCTGGGAGAGCGTGGAAGTTACAATAGCAGCAGGATTCTGAGGACAGCTTTTTAAATAGTTGCAATCTAATGGGGTAACTGGATTTGGGATTCATAACCAAATATGGCAATAGTAAAGTTTTCTGAATATATGACAAAAGATTGGTTTAAATTGAGCGCATAGTAAATTCAGTAGCACTCGCCAGTGTTGTATCTGTGCCTTCACTGTAGCCTTGGTTCTGAACACACACACATTCCGCACATAGAAACGAGGAGCACTACCTGATATACTCGCTACTGTGAGACTACTGTGTGTTCTGTAATGCATTATTTTACTGTACATACAAAGTTGTCTCCTTTTATAGAAGTGTAATGGTTTAATTATGGAAAAACAATTTGTAACATTTTCTTACTGTTATTCCTCAATATATAAGTGTGAAGTTAGTATAACTTTGGCTTATATTGTGTTAAGATGTTTGACTTTAAAATTGCTCTTTGAGTTGCTGACTTGTTTCATTTAAAAAAAAATCATTAAACAAATTTTAGTTTGAGGTTAGGGCAGAATTTCTAAGTTTCTGGAATTCCATTGTGTGCTGTGTGTTTAGGTGAGTGTTGATGATTATAAATCAAAATATCAGTCAACCCTGAAAAACACTGAATATTCTGAACATCTGACAGTATCAATTTTTCATCCAAAATTTAATTTATCACATAAAAGCATAGAAGCCCATCTATCTCATTAGTATGCACATTTCCTTTCATCTTTCATAAATGGTGAGATTATAAATATACCAAGGAATTGTCTCAAAATAATTTTTTTATGATTTATTACCACTAGATGTTTTATTTCTATACACTTATATACTTATATAAACAAATTCATGTAAAAATTTCTCATTCCAAAATGGGTCACATGTAGAAAAAGCTTAAAAGCCCTGCTCTGGAGCAAAGGGAAGGTGACTGACTAAGTTCTGATTGACAGAGATTATGCTCTTACTTGATGGAGAACTTATTTCTGGGACCTGGCAAGGGTATGGCCTTGGGCCAAGAGTGACAGATAGACCATTTAACCATATAAGAGATATAAGATTATACGAGAGGACAAACGTAATCAATTCTCTTACCAAATTCCCTCCTTCCCCTCAATTTCCTGTTGGTATTTCCCCATTACTTGAATGCCACTAGACCCCAGAGTGTAAGACTGCCTGTTGATGCAATCCATCCGTGTCACCTTTGGGGGCAGGGCCGGCTGGATTTGGAAGGGAAGCAAATATTTTCAAGGGCATGTTGATTGCAAAGTTGTTAATAACTATAAGGGCTGGTTCAAAACTTATGCCTCTTCCCTTGGGAATCCTGCTTTCTAAATTAAATCCAAAGGAAAGTCTCCAACAGCTTGTGTCAAAGTAGAGTTTGACTGCTGCATGAAGAATTAGATGAAGTACAAGTGTGTATGGTGGCGGAGTTAATGCAAAATGCATCCTGGGGAAGAAGCGGAATTTGCATTTGCCTATCATGGATTGACAGATTTAGAGAGAGGAATTGGGACAGAGTTAGAAATGACAGTGTGTATAATTGCATGGAGTACTGTGCATCAGAGTAAAAGGTGGCCATTCATGTAAATTCACAGAATTAGATACAGGTAAGAACAAAAGTAGTTTAGGGATTAGCCTACAGAGAGCCATAAGGAGCAAACTGTCCAGGTGTTCTGCAACAGCTTACAGGGTACCTTGGGGTGAAAGGACTCTTCAGTGAAATAAATTTGTGAATTGATCATTCCCCGCCATGATACACACAGTGAAAGTTGACTGAGAAGAAACTACTTTTTCAGCCAGGCATGGCGGCACACGCCTCTAATCCCAGCACTCAGGAGGCCAAGGCAGGCGAATCTCTGTGAGTTTAAGGCCAGTCTGGTCTACAGAATGAGTTCCAGGACAGCCAGGGCTACACAGAGAAACCCTGTTTTGAAATAAAAAGAAAGAAAGAAGGGAGGGAAGGATGGAAGGAAGGAAGGAAGGAAGGAAGGAAGGAAGGAAGGAAGGAAGGAAGGAAGGAA
>PVIU01016112.1:0-46089 GCA_004026605.1 Ondatra zibethicus | reverse complement strand
GCCCATTTCTTCTGAGAGTTGCCCGCTCTGCTCCGTTTGGCTCCGCTTGGTTCCCGGGGTCAGGGTCCAGCTGAATCCGCGGAAGCGGGTTGGGCGAGGTTCCTGGTCCCAAGGGCAGGCTTACTGAGGGTTGCCCGCTCCGCTCCACTCGGCTCCGTGGGACAAAGGAGGCCCCCTAGCAGGGTACTCGTCCTTCCTCTAAGGCCTCAGCCCAGGTGGGCCGAGCTCGGGTGCAGCCGGGACCACGCAGATGAGAAGGGATACCCGGGGGCGAGCAGGGTTGGGATAAGCAGCAAAGCCAACAGAGGGGAGCCCCAAGTGGCCAGAAGGTCCCGGGGATGGGCTGGGGCCCACTCACCAGGGTCCAGCTGAATCCGCGGAAGCTGGTTGGGCGAGGTTCCCGGTCCCAAGGGCAGGCCTACTGAGGGTTGCCCGCTCCGCTCCTCCGCTCGGCTCCGTGGGACAAAGGAGGCCCCCTAGCAGGGGACTCGCCCTTCCCCCAAGGCCTCAGCCTGGGTGGGCCGAGCTCGGGTGCAGCCGGGACAGGGTCCAGATGAATCCGCGGAAGCTGGTTGGGCCTTAATATTTTTTTTTTGGCAAGTTACTACTATAAAGTACTGTTGACAGAGGTTTCTTTCCCACCAGGTCCCACAGTCATTTTCCCAAATAAACACACAGAAGTCTACATTAATCATAAAAAGATCAGCTTAGTAGATCAGGCTTTTCTCATTAATTCTTGCATTTTAAACTAGCCAATTATTCTTGTCTGTGTTAGCCACATGGCTTGGTACCTTTTTTGGTGAGGCACTCACATCTTGCTTCTTCTGCAGCTGGGTCACCACTGCGGACTGTGTCCTTTTCCCAGAATTCTCTTGTTCTCTTTGCCCTGCCTCTACTTCCTGCCTGGTTACCCCGCCTATACTTCCTGCCTGGCTACTGGTAAATCAGCATTTTATTAAAAAGTACTGTAAATATCTCTTTTTGTATGGAAAATTCATTTTATCAACTGTTTCTTTTAGTAATATTACCATAAACTAACAAGTCTCCAGTAGATTCAGTAGGTCATGACTTGTACTACCACTGCTTTAATGTTCCATTTGTCCCAGATTTGGTTAGTGTAACTCCTTCAAGATGTCTCCTGTGCTTCTTGACTTATCCTCAGCATTCTGTGAGAACATCCTTGTTTAGTCCAGGCTTGGTTTGTACTTTACCAATCTTGTATCCAGAATTCTTACTTTTGTGAGCAGTACCCAGGATCCATGGACAGTGGTACACAGGATCCATGTTCTAAGCACCTTTGATCACTGGGATGCATCTGTTTCTGGCCTTCTTGCTAAGTAGACATATTTGCATAAGTACTTATTTGTTTCTATATAACAAGTTATGAAGTAACACCTGACTGCATCTTTAGATCTTACCCAGCATCTTTTTTCCTCTTTTTTTAGTTTCTCTCTTCTCTGATAGTAAAAATAAAAAAATATAGATTTTATATTATCCTTAAGATAGTTACTTATATGATCAATTCCCCTCTCTTGATCTGTTTCATGTAATTATCATGATATATCAAAGGCTGGGTACTTTAAACAGGAAAGAGCTTTGTTTAGTTTTTAGTTTTGGTGGGTCCATTTGTTATGCTCTTACAAAGGCCTTCTTATGGCTGATACAAGATGGTTGATAGCATTGTAGCAGGGGTTCATGAAAGGACAGAGAAGTCACAGAAAGAAGGAAGCAAGAGGCCGGTGTGTGTGTGTGATGTGGGATTCCCCTCTGTATGCTGTGAATACCATTGGTTAATAAAGAAACTGGCTTGGCCTGATAGGATAGAGTAGAGCTAGGCAGAGAAAACTAAAGTGAATGCTGGGACAAAGAAGGGTGGAGTCTAGAAAAGCCATGGAGTGGGCACTGGAGACATACATACTGGAATCTTGACACTAGACAACGAGCCTTACAGTAAAATATAAAATAATGGAAATGGGTTAAATTAAGATGTAAAAGCTAGTCAGTAAGGAGTTAGAGATAATAGGCCAAGCAATGATTTTAATTAATACTGTTTCTGTGTGGTTATTTTGGGGCTGAACAGCCAGGAACAAACAAGTGGTCTCCTACAGTGTGTGTGTGTGTGTGTGTGTGTGTGTGTGTGTGTGTGTGTGAGGAAGAGTGGTGGGGAAGGAGCAGGCTCTCTCGTATTACAAACTATTCTCTTTAGAACTTGTCTCATCTCATAAAATCAGACTCACTCTCATGAGATAGTCTTAATCTATTGATGGAGTTGAAGCTCTTAACCTAATACTCTTCTGTTAGACTTTCACTCATAAGCTGTCTGCCAACTCAGACCACTTCCACACTGGGGATCACACGTGAGCTCTGGGAGGAACAAACATATCTGAACTATAGCATCCATGGTGTGCAACAAATCTCACATTACTCTACTCAACCCCAAATACTTTACCTTGGCATTTTATGTTGCACAGTTGGGTTTTATACCAAACAATCGTCAGCCATACTATCTTTTTGGGAATTTATTTTTATTTCTCATAAGGTCTACACTGGTTTCTTTGTGGGTTACTGGAATAAAACCATGATTAAAGCAACTTAAGAAAGTAAGGGTTTCTTGTCTCATAGTTTCAGGGTAAATTCTATGCTGGCCTGGAAGCCATGACTTGGGAGCTCAGGGCATCTGGTCACAGTGCATCTGTGGTCAGGAAGCAGAGAACAGTGAGGAACTATAATAATAATAAGTTCACTTTTTATATGGTTCAGGACTCCCAGCTACTCCTATTTAGGCAGGTCTTCCTTAACCAATACTAGAAATCCATTTCAGATATGCTCAAATATTTGCCTTGAAGGTGATTCTAGATCTTGCCATGTTGACAACCAATATAAACCATCACAGGGTCTAAAGCTTCAGGAATTTTGGTATATTTTAAAATCATTTTCTTTTCTTTATTAGTAAAGTTGCACAGTTTTTAACAGTTCTCTTTTTTTGGTACTAGAGATTGAATGAAGGGCCTTCCCTCATGCTAGGAGAATGGTTTACCATGGAGCTGTATACATAGCCAGGTGAGTAGTTTTTAATGAAGATTGTCAATACAAAGACGCTTTTTCTCCCTCCCTCCCTCCCTCCTTTTCTCCCTCCCTCCCTCCCTCCTTTTCTCCCTCCCTCCCACTCTTCCTCCCTCCCTTCCTTCCTTTACATATAGTCCTGGTTGTCCTGGAACTCACTCTGCAGACCAAGCTGGACTCAAATTCAAAGATCCACCTACCTCCCTCTATTCTGCCTCCTGAGTGCTGAGTACTAGGATTAAAGGTGTATACCACCACAGCCTGGCTCCCTTTACTTTTCTTATATAAAATCTTTGTAAAATACATATCTCTCAACAATATTTTTTTGTGAATTACTTAATTGCTCTAAAATCAGAACCAAATTTTTAAAAATATTTTGTTTTCTTTTAGACTTTCATACATGAGTACAATGTATTTCATTCAATCCACTCCTCCTTTCCCCATGTCTCCTCCCATTCCCCCTCCTCTCCAATTCATGTTCTCTTCCTCCTGCTGCCTCCAATCAGTGTTGCCTTTCTGTGCTTGGGTAGAGAACTAACCTACCACAGGGCTTGTACCAGAACAAAACAGAGTCTCTTCTTCCTTCACTATTTGTGGACTGCCTGTAGCTCTGCAACAAGAGGTGGGGCCTTATAAATTCTTCCCCTAAACATGTTGGGAATGTTGACTCATGTTGTGCAGGTGAGCATATTGTTGGAACTTCATGGATACAATATTTCTGTCATGTCTAGAAGACATTGTTTTGAAGTAGTCCTCAAGTCCTTTAGACCTCAGACTCGTCTGCTCATTCTCACATGATGTTCACTTGGATTATAATGGTAACTCTGTATTCACTTCTCTGCATACTTTCACCAGCTGTGGTTCTTGTAATAGACTCTGTTTGTTGCAAAAATGAAGATTCTCTAATGAGTTCTGACAGCTATACTTATCTACAGGTATAACGGTAAGTATTTGGAAGGCAGTTGTATACTCTACCAACTTAACAAAATGGTGGTGGTAGTGGGTCTCATATAGGACCTCTGACCTCTCCCAGCTGCAGGTTCTTAGTTAGGTTAATTGTATTGTGCATGAGTTCTCTTCTATTGAATGACTCTGCTCTAGTTTTATGCCAACTTCATACAAATTTGAGTCAATTGAGAGGATGGAGCCTTGAGAAAATTTCTCCATAAGATTGGTCTGTGAGCAAGCATTTTCTTAATAATTAATGTGGGAAGGCCCAGCCCATGGTGGATAGGGCTACCTCTGGGACGATGGTCTTAGGTTTTATGAGAAAATGGGCTGAGTAAGCCATGGGGAGCAAGCCAGTAAGCAGCACTGCTCCCTGACCTCTGCATCAGCTCCTGCCTCCAGGTTCTTGTCCTATTTGAGTTCCTGTCCTTACTTCATTCAGTGATGAACTACGATTAGGAAATGCAAGCCAAATAAACCTATTCCTTCCCAATTTGCTTTTAGTCATGGCGTTTCCTCATACCAACAATAATACTGAGTGAGTACTTAATTGGTTGCCTTGCCAGCTCAAGCAAAAATCAGCTGTTTCTAATGCCTAGCTCTTCCCACTGTTGCTAATCATTAGATTTCACCCCACTATTTTTGGGGACTGCCCAGAGAATCCCCACTACAAAGCAAACTATAACCTCAAATGAGACAGTGTTTTACTGATGGAATCTAAATATACATACTTTTGTCTCATAAACCTGTCATTAAATACAAACCAATTTTTCATCCCAGTTTAGGCTTTGTGTACACCAGGAGATGCACAGGTGAGCCCAGTCTGTGTTTTATTCTGAAAGCTTGTGGATGTGTAGGTATTTTTATTATTATTCTCCTTGTATTTTGATAGACTTAAAACACTGTGCTTTGTGAATGACTAGCATAATGGGGATACACATGTAATCTTAGCACTAAGAAATTTCAGGTAGGCCTCAGTTATTATGATGGTTTGAATAGGTATGACTCCCCTAGACTCATGGGTTTCAATTCTTGGTTCATAGGAAGTGACACTGAGGTATGGCCTTGTTGGAATAGGTGTGGCCTTGGTTGAGGAAGTGTATCACTGTTGGGGTGGGCTTTGAGGTCTCATATATGCTCAAGCCGTGCCCAGTATACAGTTGCTCCTTCTGCTGCCTTTGGATCAAGATGTAGAACTCTCAGCTCCTTCTCCAGCACCATGTCTGCCTGCATATTGCCATGTCCCACCATGATAATGGACTAAGCTTCGGAAACTGTAAGCCAGTCCCAATCAAATGTTTCCTTTATAAGGGCTGCTGTGGTCATGATGCATCATCAAAGCAATAAAACTTCACGATAAGACAATTATACAGGAAAATCTGTCTCAAGAAACCAAAAGATCAATAGTTACAGCAAAGTAGAACAGCTGGGACATAATTAACTGATGTTGTTGCTTAAAAAGAGGATAACCACAATTTCCAAAACTGTGGCACTCAGCGAGTTTATTACCTGCTGGGTTTCTACTGATATTTCTGCATAAGCTATGCCGCTTGTTTTTTTACTGAAGAGAAGTATTCCGTATGTTTCCTTTTAGGGCCTGGGGAGACAGTTCAGGAGTGGTGCAGGAGAATTGTCTGTATTCTGTCAATCATGTTTTAAATAAATGCTGATTGGCCAGGCAGGAAGTATAGGTGAGACAACCAGACAGGAAGTAAAGGTGGGGCAATAAGAACAGGAGAATGCTGGGAAGGAGGAAGCCCATTCCTCCCCAGTCCTGCCCAGACCACCAAAGAAGCAGGATGTGACCTGCCCCGCTGAAAAAGGTACTGAGCCATGTGGCTAACATAGATAAGAATAATAGGTTAATATAAGCAAAAAGAGCTAATAAGAACCCTGAGCTAATAGGCCAATCAGTTTATCATTAATATAGACCTCTCTGTGTGATTTTCTTTGGGGTTTGCTGGCTGTGGGAACTAGGCAGGACAGAAACCCCAACAAGCCGGCCCTCATGTTACACAGGAGTGCCAAGTGGGTATGGCTACTCTCTATAACTCCAGCCTTGATGGGCAAAGACAGGAGATCTCTGGAGCAAACTGGCTAGAGAGATTAGGTTTGGGCTTGAATAAGAAACCCTGTCTCAAAGAATAATGTAGAAGAATACTCAGGGAAGAATATACTGGAAAATATACTCCTTGGGGTTCATTATACAGGTACACACTTGAGCATGGTGACCCACATATACTGTACATCCCACACCTGCAAGCACTCATATGCACACATTCACACCATATACATGCACATGAAAAGAAAAAGAGAAAACAATAAATTAAAATTTATAAGTTTATTAGGCCAAAAATGCTTTATTTTTTTCCCTAGAAAAACAAAGAACTGGGGCTGGAGAGATGGCTCAGAGGTTAAGAGCACTGGCTACACTTCCAAAGGTCCTGAGTTCAATTCCCAACAACCACATGGTGGCTCATAACCATCTGTAATAAAAAATATGGTGCTCTCTTCTGGCCTGTAGGGGCATATGCAGGCAGACCACTGTACACTTAATAAATAATTAAAATCTTAAAAAAATAACTATATTACATCAAAGAAAATTATTAATATTTATTTAGGTTAAAACTACTTGAAGATAAAAATGTTCTTAATGTCCAATAACTCTTGTTTCTATATATATGTATAATTTTATTATTTAAAACTTTTTTTCATTTTACATACCAATCCCAGTTCACACTCCCTCCTTTCCTCCCATTTCCTCCACCTTTCCCCACTACCTCATGCCTATCCACTCCTCATAGAGGGTAAGCACATTGCTTTGAGGAAGGACCAAGGCCCTTCCTACTATATCTAGGCTGAGCAAGGTATCCCTCCAAAGAGAATGGGTTCCAAACAGACAGTTCAAGCAGTAGGGATAAATCCTGACATGGTTTTGCTGTAGTTTTAGAGCCTGTCCTGGAACTAGCTCTTGTAGACCAGGCTGGCTTCAAACTCATAGAGATCTGCCTGCCTCTGCCTCCTGAGTGCTGGGATTAAAGGTATGTGCCACCACCACATGGCTTCTTAATAATTTTAATAAAGACCATGCTTCTGCAACAGGACAGAAGATCACATTTGCCTTAGGCAAAGACTCTTTCATTTACCCAGACTTACCTGTCTTGGGAACAGGCATTCTAATTATGTGAGTTCCTGTATTAAGCATCTGGGGTGAAGATGCTTCAAACCCATATCTGACTACTGACCTCTGTGAATAAAAGAGATTAAGGGAGAAATACCTTTGGGCTTTGTGTCTTAGAGCCAAACTTTCTTGTCAAGAAAGTTCATAATGTTTTATGAATAATCATGTTCCCAAAGACTATATAGTCTCCTAGTTAAAGGAGAGGAGGATCACCTGAGTTGGAAATGCTCTCTTCAGAGGATCTAGAGCACCTCCTAACAATTTTATATTGTATCAAAATCTAAACTCTTAACAAATGCATTAAATCCAAATATTCACATGACATGTCAAACTTTTCTCAACATCTTATAAGCAGTTACAGACATTACCTGGTCAATACCATAATTCTAGAATGGGAATTAATAATAAACACACAGTTTGACATATCACAGTTTTCTTAAATCCATTCTAATCAGAAGACAAGAAAGGTTTTTTTCTGATGGGTGAGATTCCAATGACATTGCTGCTATTAAATACCAGTTCCAGTCAACCCCCAGGCTTCCCTCTTCATATGTGAAGAGGAGCTTCAGTCACTCCTTACTTTTAGTCTTTCTTTCTCTGAGAGAAAAGTTTTAGATCTTAGTTCTCAGGTCCAATATTTTAATGAAAATGAGTTCTGTGTCCCAAAGATTAAAATAGTCAAATGTTTGGTCTGTATTTCTAGTATGGCTTGAAAGTAAACAGTATTCAGACTGCAAGCAAGTTGTAGTCATGGGGCAGGGCCTTAGCGGCTGTGTAGGTCCGGAGTGTCTGCAAGCAGCTCAGTGTCCCTCCCACAGTGCAGAGCAGTGTACCACAGCCCAGAGCACTGCAGCCCAGAGCAGCAGTAGCAGGTCCCGTGGATCAGGTACTCCTCTCCATGGGGCGGGGAAGGCAGGACCATGGACTCACTCCAACTCCTCTGTGGGGATGTTTGCAGCTACAATGTCACGGGGACAGCTACTTTTTTTACTGTATATGCAGTCATCCAGCTTTATTTTCTTTCTGTGAAAAAAAATACAAACACATCCTTGACCCCAAACTAATACAGGGTTGGGTTTTTTCTTAATCTAGTGCAAGGGCTTTTTCAACGTGCCTTAACAAAGGTCGCCTTGGTGTCACCATGCCAGAATCTGTCTGCAGTTTTATCCTTTCAAGTTGTTTTTAGGGTACACTTTATAAACTATTTTTTTTATCATTAACAATAATATATGTAACTTCTTTCATTAGAAGAGCCATGTGTAAAATGTAGCATAACACCCTTTAAAGAATCTTTTGCTATAACATAAGGAAGAATAAATGAATATAGTGTGGATTGCAGCTGCGGAAAGATTGTTGTTCTGGCCTTTAAATAGAGCAAATGCAATCACCCAAGAATCACTATTTTAAAATTATCAATTAATCTGTTGCTCAATATAAGAAACATTGATCACAGTCAGTTCTCTACCAAAATATCTCCTAGATTCCATTCTGCTCTCCTGTGCTAACCCAGCTACTGCCTCAAATTAAGAGTTTAATATCCTAACTGGCAAAACAGGAAGGTGCAGTCATAAACAGGTAACTGTTTTTCCATAAAACTGCTCTAGGAGTTGTAATGCTTTTGTTGTGAGTTCCCCAGCAGGCAGGGGACAACAAGTCCCAAAATAGCCAGTCCTGAGTGGGGTGGGTGCCCTAGACCATGCCAGCATTTCTCCACGTGGCTGCAGGTCCCTGGTAGCTTGCTGTGGGGTCCAGACCATGCAGCAGGTCCCCAATGGTTCCAGCCATGTGGCGGTGGCGGCAGGCCGGCGAGTGAGAGAGACAGATACACCATGCAGAGTAAAGTTGAACATTTATTAGGTGGGTTATTGAGGGGAAGGAAAAAGGGGAGGGGGGAGAGAGAGATACAAGAGAGAAAAGAGAGAGGGGAGAGGAAGAGAAAGGGGAGTCAGCAGCTGCCTCTCCGAGAGGGGGACAGAGAGAGAGAGAAAATGGGGGTCTGAGGCTGTAGGCAGGAAGGGAGACAGAACAATCATTACATTCCCAGCTCTTTTTTATAATAAAAAGTGGGAAATTAGGCACCACAGGTTGAAGGAATTGGGGCGGAAGATTCTCAAGACTGCTTCCGGCTTATTTGTGGGGGAACCTGAGAAAGCTGGGTGCTGGCCACATCCTGGTGTAGCTGGTCTCTTTGTTCCTGTCTGGTGTTTGTGATATGGAAATGTCTGATGTCTCTTATACCTGTTTAAGGTATTGGCAAAACAAAGGACAGAGTTAAATTTAGGGAAAAAAATTAGGACCAGGGAATTGAGGGGGATGTTTCTAACCTATTTAAGGTTGATCCTTTAATTTGGCTCTCTGGAACTCACAAGAATCCTTTGGGATTGTGAAAACAGAAGTTTTAGATACATACATTGTATAAACAGTAGCATATTTATGTTAGAATGACTGTGACAGATATTTTTGCACAATGAAAAGTATTTTTAAGATTATGGAAGGCAGCATGAGAAAGAAATTTGATCTGAAACTTGTTTGGTGAGGTTCTCCTTTTAAACTGACAAAACCTCTCAGCTATCAGACTGCATCAGAGATCTTTGAGAAGGATAAAGTTTTATTTGAGTTACTGATTAAAAAATGACAGAGAACTTACTTGGTTGGCACCTGGAGCCCCTCCTTAGGGTCCCTTCTGGTAGCTGAAGGTCATATTTGCCATTTGCTGTTTAGCACAGGGCCTGCCAGGCTCCAGAAGATCCTGTGGGCTAAGAAATCTGTAGGAAGACAGGCCTACCTTGACCTGAGCAGCTAGGCTGTCGATTCCAGCGATTCTGTCCACATCAGGAGATCTTCAGCTTAGATGAAGGGCAGCTTTGCCCAGTGGTCAGCACTTGGCAGTTGTAGCGAATTGCAGATGGACGTTGTTTTGTGCCCATTTGTTTTCTGTCTTCTTTGGAGGAAATAGAGTGCTGCTGCTAGGAGCCAACCTGTCTCTTTTTGTTATGAAAAAGGTTTTTAAATAAATGCCATATTTCCCAGATCTCTGTGCAGTTGAGGGCTGTTTATTAGGTACAACTACAGTTTAGAATCTGTCTGGAGAGCTGGGTCTGAGCTTGACCGCATTGGCTCTCAACCTAACTGGTAAGATTTACACTCGTAAAATGACAGAAAGAAGAAAAAAACTGCTTGCAATAGAAGGGTAATGGCAGAACTGACAATAGTAGAGAACAGTTTAATATATTTTGTAAGAAACTTAAAAGTACATACCAATTTAAAACATGAGACTTACTGTTTTTGTAGTCTGAAATGAGATGTAATGAACAATTATAACATAAAGCATAGGTGTATTTAAGTTACATGTATGATCACACAGAGAGAGAGAGTGAACAGGAATTGGGCAAAGTGGATGGCCCTACCAAAGGCATGCCACTGCATAAAACACATATGTAACAGAGTCAGCAAGAGGAATTTAGAGACCAAAACATAAGTAAGCCAGGGGTCAAGGCAGGGTATACTTCAGTAAAGATGGGAGAACCTGGTCACCTGACCTGGCTCAGTGGTAAGGTAACAGAGTTAACACCAGGCAGGGAATACCTAGGTCAATAAACATGGTGGAACTTGGTCACCTGACCTGGCTCTCAGCCAAGATGGCGATGAAGTCACCTGACCTCAACCCCAGTGAAAATGGCGTGGTCACATGTTGTATGGAAAAGTCACAATTTTTTGAGGTGCAGGGATTTTTAGCTTAATAAGAGAGACCTAGAGGTGTGATCCTCCCTGTGGCTGAGCCACTGTGTCACAAGCTGCAGAGGGGAGCAAAAAGCTGGAACTGAAAAAAATGCACTATGCCACTGCTGGAATTGAAAAACAACAAAAAAAAAAAAGCCAGGGGACGGACATGGATGGCTGCTACCAAAAGAAGAAATTGTATAAACCTGCGAAACACCACTAAGCACGCACAGTGAGGCGTCCCTCGACTGTAGGAGGGGTGTGAGTTAGTGTAACCTTCGCAAGACTCATGGGGGGGCATCCCCCCAGGCTATGAGTGGGAAGGTGAGGCCTTGGCTGGATCTGGTCAGGGGCAACTGGAAGGCAAAGAGGCCAGAGGCCCCTCTTAGCAGCCTTTTACGGCAAGGGAAAAAAAGGAAAAGAAATGAAAAAAAAAGAGAAAGAAGAATCTGTCAAATGCACCGCACAGAATGTACAGTGCTAGTGGGTTGAATGATCCCAAGTCCAAACACAATTTTAGCCGAGGGAAGCAACCACAGCAGAATGGGGGAGACTCACCTATCGAAGCTGTGAAGCTGGTGGTGGGAGTAGGAAAAAAAAAACCTGGTTCAGGATCCCAACTGGAGTGACAGAGCCTATCCGAGTCACGGCACCAAATGAAATGGAAAAATTAAAAATGCTGCAGGATCCCTGGAGGCAGCAGGCAGCAGGAATGCTGTAGGTCCCTAAGCTGTGGTAGTGGGCCATGTGGCGGCAGGAAGTGGGCCCTGAGAGCAGCCAGTCCCAGGCAGAGCCGGCTGCCAGTCCCTGAGCGGTGGCTGGTCCCAGGCAGGGAGACACGTGTCAGGCGGGCAAGAGACAGAGACATGGATAGGTACGCCATGCAGAGTGAGGTTGGATATTTATTCGGGGGGGGTTATGGAGAGGGAAGGGGAAAGGGGAGAAGAGCTGAGAGAGAGAGAGAGAAGAGTGAAGAGAGAGAGAGAAAAGAGAGAAGAGAGGGGAGAGGAAGAGAGAGGGGAGTCAGCAGCTGCCTCTCCGAGAGGGGGACAGAGAGAGAGAGAGAGAAAATGGGGGTCTGAGGCTGCAGGCAGGAAGGGAGTAGGCGTGGCTTGTCTCTTAAAGAGACAGAACAATCATTACAGGAGTAAGTTTTGTATTTAATATGCACACTCGCCAAAGCTGAAGCCTAATTAATATAACATACTTGCTGATTATTGTATAGCCTACTCTAGCTGCTTGAGTACACATCTGGCAGCTTCTGTAAGCTGTTTACTGGAAACTGGCTCATTCCTCCCTTTAAGAATTTGACTTAGTGGCTCAAGGACTCCCATAAGAATATCATAATTTACGTTTTAGCCATTGTATGTCTAATTAAAAGTTTGTAAACTATCCTATTAATCTAAGTTGTAAATCTGTCTAGCTGAAAGGAAAATGGAAAGCACATTTAACAAATGATGCTGGCATAACCGGATATCAACATGTAGAAGAATGAAAAATAGATCTATATCCATCGCTAAGCACAAAACTGAAGTCCAAATGGATCAAAGACCTCAACATAAAACCAAGCACAGATCCTCATAGAAGAGAAAGTTGGAAGTACACTAGAATGCATTGGCACATCTCAAATACAACCCTAGTGGCACAGACACTGAGATAAACAATTAATAAATGAGATCTCCTGAAACTAAGAAGCTTCTGTAAAGCAAAGGACACAGTCAACAAGACAAAACATCAGCCTTCAGAGTGGGAAAAGATCTTTACTAATCCACATTGGACAGAGGAATGATCTTAAAAAAACAAAACATACAAAACCTCAAGAAATTCGTCATCAAAAGAACAAATAGCCCAATAAAAGAATGTAGGGTACAGACCTAAACAGAAAACTCTCAACAGGTGAATCTAAAATGACTGAAAGACACTTAAGAAATGCTCAACATTTTTAGCCATTGGAGAAATGCAAATCAAAACAACTCTGCGATTTTATCTTATACCTGTAAGAATGGCCAAGACTAAAAACACTACTGATAACTTATGCTGAAGAAAATAAGGGGTAAAGGGAAAAATCCTCCATAGCTGGTGGGAGTGCAAACTGGCACAGACACCTTGGTTATCAGTGTGGCTATTTCTCAGGAAGTTAGCCAACAAACTACCTTAAGATTCAGCAATGCTACTTCTGGTTATATACACAAAGGATGCTTAATCATACCACAAGGACATGTGCTCAACTATGTTCATAGCAGCTTTGTTTGCCATAGCCAGAACCTGGAAACAACCTAAATGCCCCTCTCTTACACAGATGAGAAATGCGCTGAGAAGGAGATCAGAGAGACGTCACCTGTCACAAATATCTACAAATAAAATAAGATATCTTAGGGTAATTCTAACTAAACAAGTAGAAAAACCTGTATGACAAGAACTTCAAATCTCTGAAGAAAGAAACTGAAGAAGACAGCAGAAAATGGAAAGATCTCCCATGCTCTTGGGAAGGTCGGTTTTACATATCAAAAGCAATCCACTGATTTACTGCAAAATCACAGCAAAATTCTTCACAGGCCTCGAAAGAACAATCCTTAAAAACAAAAACGCAGGATAGCCAAAACAATCCTATACAATCCTGGACAATAAAGGCACTTCTGAAGGCCTCATAATCCCTGACTTCAGACTCCACTACAGAGCTACAGCCTGATATTGGCATAAAAACAGACATGAAGACCAAAGGAAATGAGTCAAAGAACTTGGGTAACAATCCACAGGCCTACGAACAACAGTTTTCACAAAGAAGCAAGAAATGTGAAATGGAAAAAAGAAAGCGTATTTAACAGACACTTAACTCCTCTGAAGCGCAGTTTTCTGACGCTACCCTTCTGCAGCTGCCTGTCAGCTGGCAGCTGAATCCAAGCCTCGCAGCAGGGGGCAGGACATGCTCCCTCCCTCCAGCTCTTAGGTGGGCCTTTCTGGGAACTGGGGACCAGGCCGTGCCTGTCTCATTCACTCCTGTGCCTGGGCACAGGTCATGCTTTCTAAGTTTAAAAGTCCCATTATAGGTCAGTGTTAGGGTCAGCTGATACATTTACAAGCTCTCTAGCGGCTCTAGGCTCTAAGACTGTAGCATGAGAGCACAAGTCCTTTGGCAGGTGTAGCTGTGCCAAATTTTACTATCTCTTTTTTTTTTTAAAATTTTAACTTGTAGTCATAAAATTTGGAGAATTCTTGAATCCTCTCCTCTGTTCTATAGACCAACTCTGGGCGCTGACTGTAGGAGGTAAAATAGTCCTTTAAATTTGTCTCCTGTTTCTCCAGGTTCCTCTGTGCAGCGAGGGTCCGACTCAGCTGGCTACAGTGCATGTGTGTGGACTACGACAATTTCAGTGGTAAGCCAGGCGGGTTTTGGGCCAAATGCTGCATTCCCTTCACTTTTCCTACCTGTTTAGCAGCGAAAGAAGCTGAGGGGTAAACAAAGCACCACCTCTTGCCACAGAAGGTGGAGCCTAACCTTGGCTTCCCGTTTCTGCCCAAAGCCTGCAGCTGGGTACGCAGCCAGCGCAGGGGTGGGCATTTGCTGTTTACAAACTCTAAATATCTCTGCCTTTGTTTCTGTTCCACGTCAGCACCTTTAGCTATCAATATACATAACTGAATACTATTTCCTTGTCCCATATTTATAACTATACACAGCTTTACTCCTGATTTTTATTTTCCCGTTTATCGCTTTGCTTTTTAAAATTCTACTACTTATTTCTGAGTGCTCATTATTCACCTATCCACCTGCGGTGCATTTTTTTCGTGGATTCCTCACCTTCTCCTACGTCTGGCCACTTCTGTGCATTTTGGGGTTCACTGGTAAGTCCCACATTGGGCACCATTATGTCGGGGTCCAGCCTCAACATAAAACTTTTCTTATCTGCGTAGAGGCGTGGGAATATTAAAAACACAATTCACAGGACAGTATCTGGAGGGAGTTTCAGGGATCATTCAAATCCTGAAATCACCCACGTTTATTTTTCAAACAGCTTTTTATCAATGTAAACTGAGAGGGAAGTTAACAAAAAATTCATTAGCATTCTGCTTCCTGGGGGTGTGTGTGTGACTTAAGCCACTTCTTGCTAATGTCTATTTTGTCACATAGACTGAAAACATCTCTTCTCCAGGTGACCTCATAATTTACAATAGAAAGAGCAGAACGACATTAGCATCTCCTGGCACCTGCTGGGATGGCGCCTGGTTTGCTGTGATTCAAAAGAGCCAGGTGATCCCTTTCTGTGTGGAAGGTGCAAATTGAGCCTTGTAAGTCGCTCAGATTCTCTGCCCACCATACAATGTGGAATATGGGCCTGCATATTTCAGCCCCTACAACTAGTGTGGGGTTTCTCCACTTTATGTGGGCACTTAGTGCTGTGAACTTTCCTCGTAGCACTGCTGTCATAGTGTCCCATAGGTTTGGGTAAGTTGTGCCTTCATTTTCATTGAATTCTAGGAAGTCTTTAATTTCGTTTTTTTATTACTTCCTTGACCCAGGGATGATTCAATTGAGCACTGTTCAATTTCCATGAGTTTGTAGACATTCTGCAATTAGTTTTGTTGAATTCTAACTTTAAATCATGGTGACTTAAACTTAAATTACAGGGGGTTATTCCAATTTTTTTATTTTTTTGAAATGTGAAAGTTGTATTTTTTTTAAAAAATATTTTTATGGTTTATTTAACTTTTATTTTATGTGCATTGGTGTGAAGGTGTCAGATCCCCTGCAACTGGATCTTCAGACAGTTGTGAGCTGCCATGTGGCTGGGAATTAAACCCAGGTCCTTTGGAAGAGTAGTCAGTGCTCTTAGCCACTGAGCCATCTCTCCAGCCCCTCCAATTTTTTTTTAATCTGTTGAGGTTTGCTTTCTTACTGACTATATGTCAATTTTAGAGAAGGTTCCATGAGAAGCTTAAGAGAAGGTATATTCTTTTGTGTTTGGGTGGAACGTTCTATAGATGTGTCTTAAGTCCATTTGAGTCATGACATCTCTTTGTTCTTTTATTTCTCTGTTAAGTTTCTGTCTGGCAGTATTGTCCATTGTGGAGAGTGGGGTGTTGAAGTCTCCTATTATTAGTGTGGGGGATTTGATGTGCAATTTAAGCTTCAGTAATTTATCTTTTACGTATGTGGGTGTTCTTGTATTTGGGGCATAGATGTTCAGGATTGAGACTTCATATTGATGGTTTTTCCTGTGATGAGTATGAAGTGTCCTCCATTTCTTTTAATTGATCTTAATTTGAAGTCTATTTTGTTAGGTATTAGGATAGCTACACCTACTTATTTCTTAGGTCCATTTGATTGGAAAAATCTTTTCCAAACCCTTTACTCTGAGATAATGTCTGTTTTTGAGGTAGAGTTGTGTGTGTGTTTTTAATTGATATTTATTGAGCTCTACATTTTTCTCTGCTCCCCTCCCTGCCTCTCCCCTCCCTGTTCAACCCTCCCCTAAAGTCCCCATGCTCCCAATTTACTCAGGTGATCTTGTCTTTTTATACTTTCTACTTCCCATGTAGATTAGATCTATGTAAGTCTCTCTTAGTGTCCGCATTGTTTAAGTTCTCTGGGACTGTGGTTTGTAGGCTGGCTTTCTTTGTTTTATGTTTAAAAACCACCTATGAGTGAGTACATGTGATAATTGTCTTTCTGTGTCTGGGTTACCTCACTCAAAATAATGTTTTATAGCTCCATTCATTTTCCTGCAAAATTCAAAATGTTAGTTTTTTCTGCTGTGTAGTACTCCATTGTGTAAATGTACCACATTTTTCTTATCCATTCTTCGATCGAGGGCCATTTAGGTTGTTTCCAGGTTCTGGCTATGACAAACAAAGCTGCTATGAACATAGTTGAGCACATGTCCTTGTGGCACAATTGAGCATCCTTTGGATATATACCAAAAAGTGGTATTAATGGGTCTTGAAGAAGGTTGTTCCCTAATTTTCTGAGAAATCACCACACTGACATCCAAAAGGGCTGTGCCAGCTTGCATTCTCACCAGCAATGCAGAAGTGTTCCCTTTATCCCACAACCTCTCCAGCATAAGTTGTCATCAGTGTTTTTGATCTTGGCCATTCTTACAGGTGTAAGATGGAATCTTCGAGTTGTTTTGATTTGCATTTCTCTGATGACTAAGGATGTTGAACATTTCCTTAAGTGTCTTTCAGCCATTTTAGATTCCTCTGTTGAGGGTTCTCTGTTTAGGACTGTACTCCATTTTTTTTATTAGATTATGTGATCTTTTGGTGTTCAATTTCTTGAGTTCGTTGTATATTTTGGAGATCAGACCTCTGTCTGATGTGGGGTTAGTGAAGATCTTTTCCAATTCTGTAGGCTGTTGTTTTGTCTTGTTAACCGTGTCCTTTGCTTTACAGAAGATTTTCAGTTTCAGAAGGTCCCAGTTATTGTTTCTCTCAGTGTCTGTGCTGTTTGGGTTATATTTAGGAAGTGGTTCCCTGTGCCAATGCGTTCAAGTGTAGTTCCCACTTTCTCTTCTATAAGGTTCAGTGTGGCTGGCTTTATATTGAGGTCTTTGATCCATTTGGACTTGAGTTTTGTGCATTGTGATAGATACGGATCTATTTTCATTTTTCTACACGTCGATATCCAGTTATGCCAGCACCACTTGTTAAATATGTTTTCTTTTTTCCATTTGATTTTTTTGCTTCTTTATCAAATATCAGGTGTTCGAAGATGTGTGGATTGATATCTGGGTCTTCTATTTGGTTCCATTGGTCCTCCTGTCTGTTCTTATGCCAGTACCAGGCTGTTTTCAGTACTGTAGTTCTGTAGTATAGCTTGAAGTCAGGGATTGTGATGCCTCCAGAAGTTCTTTTAATGCCCAGAATTGTTTTGGCTATCCTGGGTTTTTTGCTTTTCCAAATGAAGTTGAGTACCGTTCTTTTGAGGTCTTTGAAGAATATTTCTGGGATTTTGATGGGCATTGTGTTGAATCTGTAGATGCTTTTGATAAGATTGCCATTTCTACTATGTTAATTCTGCCTACACAAGAGAATGGGAGATCTTTCTCCTTTCTGGTGTCTTCTTCAATTTCTTTCTTCAAAGATTTAAAGTTCTTGTCATACAAGTCTTCCACTTGTTTGATTAGAGTGACTCTGAGATATTTTATGCTATTTGTGGCTGTTGTGAAAGGTGTTGATTCTTTGATTTCTTCCCCAGCCCTTTTATCATCTGTGTACAGGAGGGCTACTGATTTTTTTGAGTTAATCTTGTATCCTGCTACATTGCTGAAAGTGTTTATGAGTTGTAGAAGTTCCTTGGTAGTATTTTTGGGATCACTTATGTAAACTATCATATCATCAGCAAACAGTGAGAGTTTGACTTCTTTTCCAATTTGTATCCCCTTGATCTTCCTTTGGTGTCTTATTGCTCTAGCTAGGACCTCAAGAACTATATTGAATAAATATGGAGAGAGTGGACAACCTTGTCTTGTTCCTGATTTCAGTGGAATCGCTGGGAGTTTCTCTCCATTTAGTTTGATGTTGGCTGTTGGCTTGGCTATATATTGTCTTATGTTTTGTATGTTGAACCATCTCTGCATCTGTGGGATGAAGTCTGACTTGGTCATGGTAGATGATCGTTTTGTTGTGTTCTTGTATTTTTGCATCAATGTTCATGAGTGAGACTGGTCTGTAATTCTCTTTCTTAGTATTGTTTTTCTGTGGTTTGGGTAGCAGAGTAACTGGAGCCTCATAAAAAGAGTTTGGCAATGTTCCCTTTGTTTCTATTGTGTGGAATAATCTGAGGAGAATTGGCATTAGTTCTTCTCTGAAAGTCTTGTAGAATTCTGAGCTGAAACCATCTGTCCTGATCTTTTTTTTTTTTTTTTTTGATTGGGAGACTATTGATGACTATTTCTATTTCTTCAGCAGTTATAGGTCTGTTTAATTTACTTATCTGCTCTTGATTTAATTTTGGTAAGTGATATTTATCCAGAAAGTTGTCCAATTCCTTTAAATTTTCTAATTTTGTGGAGTACAGGTTTTCAAAATATGACATGATGATCCTCTGAATTTCCTCCGTGTCTGTTGTTATGTCCCCTTTTTCATTTCTAATTTTGTTATTTTGGATATTTTCTCTCTGCCTTTGATTAGTTTGGATAAAGGTTTGTCTATTTTGTTGATTTTCTTGAAGAACCAGCTTTTTGTCTCATTGACTCTTTGTATTGTTTTCTTTGTTTTTATTTTGTTGATTTCAGCTCTCAATTTGATTATTTCCTGCCATCTAGTTCTCTTAGGTGAGTTTGCTTCTTTTTGTTCTAAAGTTTTCAAATGTTCTGTTAATTCACTAGTGTGTGATTTTTCCAGCTTTTTTATGTAGACAGTTAGTGCTATGAACTTGCCTCTTAACACTGCTTTCATTGTGTCCCATAAATTTGGGTATGTTGTGTGGTCATTTTCATTGAATTTTATGAAGTCTTTAATTTCCCCCTTTATTTCTTCCTTAACCCATTGATGATTCAGGTGAGTGTAGGCCCTGCTTATCGGGGTTTATGTCCTGCCTGGCCCCCCAGCCATTTAGTCCCATAGAAAATCACACAGAGAGTCTATATTAATGATAAATTAATTGGCCCATTAGCTCAGGCTTCGTATTAGCTCTTATAACTTATATTAACCCAGTATTCTTACCTATGTTAGCCATACGGCTTGGTGCCTTTTTCAGTGGGGCAGGTCACATCCTGCTTCTTCCATGGTCTGGGCAGGACCAGGGAAAGAGCTTCCTTCTACCCAGAATTCTCCTGTTCTTCTTGCCCCACCTCTACTTCCTCTCTTGTTTTCCTGCCTATAATTCCTGCCTGGCTATCATCCAATCAGCATTTATTTAAAATATAATTGACCGAATACAGACAATTCTACCGCACCAGGTGAGCATTGTTTAATTTCTATATGTTTGTGGGTTTTCTGGAATTAGTATTGCTATTGACTTCTAGTTTTAAAGCATGGTGATCTGATAAGGTACTTCGGGTTATTCCATTTTTTTTTTGCATTTGTTGTTTTATTACCAAGTATGTAGTCAATTTTTGAGAAGGTTCCATGAGGTGCTGAGAAAAAGGTATATTCTTTTCTGTTTGGATGGAATATTCTATAGATGTCTGTTATACGTCCATTTGAGTCATAACATCTGTTAGTTGTCTTATTTCTCTGTTCATTTTTTTGTCTGATTGACCTGTCCAGTGGTGAGAGGGGAGTGTTGAAGTCTCCCACCATTAGTGTGTGGGGTTTAATATATGATTTAAGCTTTAGAAGTGTTTCTTTGACATATGAGGGTGCCGTTGTATTTGGGGCATAGATGTTCAGTACTGAGTTTCCTCTTGATGGATTTTTCCTGTGACTAATATGAAATGTCCTTCTTTGTTTCTTTTGACTGATTTTAGCTTGAAGTCTATTTTCTTAGATATTAGGATAGTTACACCTGCTTGTTTTTTAGGTCCATTTGATTGGTATATTTTTTTCCCAACCTTTTGCTCTGAGACGATGTCTCTCTTTGAGGTTGAGGTGCATTTCTTGTATGCAGAAGAGGGATGGATTCTGTTTTCATATCCAATCTGTTAGCTTGTGCCTTTTTATAGGTGAGTTGAGCCCATTTACATTAAGGAATATTAATGACCAGTGGTTGCTACCTCCTGTTAATTTAGTTTTCATCATTGGTGATGTTAATTCATGCATTTTTTTTCTTCTTCGGGATTTGCTGTAATGAGATCATCAATTGTCTGTGTTTTTGTTGGTGTAGTCATCTTCCTTGGGTTGGAGTTCTCCTTCTAGTATTTTGTGTAGGGCTGGGTTTGTGGCTAGGTGTTGGTGTAATCTAGATTTGTCATGAATATCTTGTTTTGTCCTTCTATGGTGATCGACAGTTTTGCTGTATATAGTAGTCTGGGCTGGCATCCATGGTCTCTTAATGTCTGTATAATGCTTGACCATGACCTTCTGGCTTTCATTGTCTCCACTGAGAAGTCAGGTATAATTCTGATAGGTCTACCTTTATATGTTACTTGGCCTTTTTCCTTTGCAGCTCCTAATATTCTTTTTTTTACTCTGTATGTTTAGTATTTTGATTATTTTGTGGCATGAGTACTTTTTTTTGGATCCGTTCTATTTGGTGTTCTGTAAGCTTCTTGTATCCTCATAGGCATATCTTTCTTTAGGTAGGGAAAGTTTTCTTCTATGATTTTGTTAAATAAATTTTCTGTGCCTTTGAGTTGAACTTCTCCTTCTTCTATATCTATTATTTTAAGATTTGGCCTTTTTATGGTGTCCCATATTTCATGGATATTTTGGGTTAAGCTTTTGTTAGATTTAATGTTTTCTTTAACTGATGAATCTATTTCCTCTATTGTATCTTCAGCACTTGAGATTCTCTCTTCCATTTCTTGTATTCTCTTGTTCATGCTTGCATTTGTGGTTCCTAATCTTTTTCTCATGATTTCTGTTTCTACAATTCCTTCAGTTTGTGTTTTCTTTATTTTTTCTATCTCAGTTTTCAAGTCCTGAATAGTTTATTTTATATGTTTGAGTTCTTTTTCTTGGTTTTCTTTAAATGATTTGCTGATATCTTCTAATTTTTTGTTTGTTTTTTCCTCCATTTCTTTAAGGAAATTTCTCACTTCATCTTCAAGAATTTCAAATTTCATTGCTTGAGGTTATTTTTTAGATCATTTTCTTCTGGTTCATCCATATTTGGTTGTTCAGGTATTGCTTTTGTAGGGTGTTTAGATTTTATGGGTATTGTGTTGCTCTTTTTGGTATAGCATGTAATCTTATCTTTTCTACTCATCTTTTCCTCTAAAAGGTATGGTTGGGGCTGTCTGAGATTCTGTTGAATAATCTTGTAGGTGCCAGTGAATCCAAAGCTCAGATGGTTGTTGCTCATGTTACAGTCAGTGTCACAGGTCTAGTTACCCTATTGGTTATTCCTGTTCCTGGAGGTAGCTCAGTGTTCCTGTGCTTTGGTTTGCTCCCTTGGAGTTTCCTGTCTCAGGCCTACTTTGGCCTACGCTGCTGGCTTTGATCTGTTTCTGTAAATCTTGGTCTGGATCTCCTCTTGCAGATTTCCCTGGCTTGGAGTTGGACCTGTTGTGGTGGAGATTGCTGACTCTGGATCTGGTTGCTGGCTTAGTCCTGATCTGCTTGAGTCGGGACTGGGTTTGCTCCTGGCTTCTGCTCCTGGTGTAGCTCATTCTCTCTGTGTCTTAGGTAACTGGTTCAGCCCCACTCCAGTTCCGGTGGAGATCACAGACTCTGAGTCTTGTCATTGGCTCAATCCTCGTCTGCCATGTCACAGAGGGTTGGCTTCCAAGGCTGGATTTGTTCTTGTCTTCTGTTCCTGGTGGAGCTTATTTCCTCCAGCTCTCTCTGTCATAGGAGTCTTGTTCAGTTCCACTCCTGTGAAATTTGTTGCCCAAGGTAGAGTTCCTTGCCTCAGGGCAGCTTTGGCTTAGGTTACCAGCTTTGACCTATATCTGTAAATCCTGGTCTGGATTCCCTTCTACAGAAGTTCCTCACTTAGAGTTGGACCTGGAAAGGTTTCTGGTTCAAGTCTACTGCCTTTAAGGTCCCAGGCTTGGGTGTGCCCAAACCCAGAGAGGGCCTGCTTACTTCCTCAGAGTTCTCAGACTCGAGCTCGGACCCACATGGGTTCCAGGTTCCTGCCTATTCCCTTTGATGTCCCAGACCAATGCCCGAACTCACAGAGGACCTGGCTCATTCCTACTCTCTCTGAGGTCCCAGACTCCCACTTGGCCTCACCAAGATCTCTGGTTCCTGCCTCTTCCCTCGGAGGACTCAGGTTCAGTCACGCTCAGGTTGACAGAGGTCCTGGCTCCAGCCTAGTTCCTGAGAGGTCCTATACTCTTGCCCAGACCCACTGGGGTGTTGGCTTAGGTCTACTTCCTTGAAGGTCCTGGATTTGCAACCGTACCCTCAGCAGTCTCTGGCTCTGGCTCACTCATTCAATGGTTACTCCCTTGTACCTGTTCTGGTGGAGATCATTGACTCTGGATCTAGTTGCTGGCTCAATCCTGATCTGCCCATGTCCCAGGACTGGGTTTGCTCCTGGCTTCTGCTCCTGGTGGAGCTTTTTCTCTCTGTGTCTTAGGTAACTGGTTCAGTCTCACTCTGGTTTTGGTGGAGATTGCAGACCGAGGTGTGCTTCTTGTATACAGCAGAAGGATGGGTCCTGCTTTTGTATTCATTCTGTGAGCCCGTGTCTTTTTTTTTCTGGTCATATTTTATTTCAAGTGCTTACATTTTTCCAACTGAAGTATATGAAAAATGAATACATTGCATGGGACTATTCCTAGCATGTTAAATGTTAAAACAGCTTTATGAATACTAAAATTTAACTACATTTCAAATAAATATATGTACATGTTATGTTAACCATTAAAAGGATTCATTATTATTTAAAAACACTGATTTGAATGTCTTTTAAATATATGAGTATAAACCTGTTGACTTTTAAAAAGACTACTTTTCAGACTTTTAGCAACGCCGTAAAAAAAAAAATCTAATCTTGTACAAATGTCTTTAGCTACCAAAACCTATCAGAACTCATATAGCACAACTATTGGCCAACTACTTCTGCCCATGTTACGTCAGAGGAACTGCTGGTTAAGTCATTCAGACAGTGGAGAATCAGCTTTACAGACCTTAGTTTTTCTTGCAGACATCCTTGGGGCAAGAAGAAAGTCTACAGAAATGACAGAAATTAGACTCATTCTGTTTAACTAGTGCCTCCTCTGATGCCCTTGCCTTTCGATGTAAAAATGGACTAATACAAATGTATAGGGAGAGGTTTTGAAGAGAAAATTGGATATCCCAAGGGAGGGTCAGCGGCTTGAATGGTGAGTTTCCTCAAAAGGAGTGGGTAGGCTTGGATACTGTAATGCTCCTCATCATCGTTGCTGAGCCCGTGTCTTTTTATAGGTGAATTGAGTTCATTGATAATAAGAGATATTAATGTCCAGTGATTGTTCATTCCTGTTATTTTTCAGTGGTAGTGGTTGTGTGTTTCCCTTCTTTGGGGTTTGCTGGTGTGAGGTTATTTGTTGCCTGTGTTTTTGTGAGTGCAGTTATCTTCTTTGGGTTGGAGTTTCCTTCTAGTACTTTCTATAGTGTTGGATTTGTGGATACGTATTGTTTAAATCTGTTTTTGTCATGCAATATCTTGTTTTCTCCATTGATGGTGAAAGAAAGCTTTGCTGTGTATAGTAGTCTGGGCTTGCATCCATGGTCTCTAAGTGTCAGCAGCACATCTGTCCAGGTCCTTCTGGCTTTCATGGTTTCCATTGAGAAGTCAGGTATAAATCTGATAGGTCTGCTTTTCTATGTTACTTGGCATTTTTCCTTTATAACTCTTAATATTCTTTCTTTATTCTGTATATTTTGTGTTTTGATTACTATGTGGTGAGAGGCCCTTTTTTTGGTCCTGTGTTCTGTAAGCTTCTTGTACCCTCATAGGGATATCTTTCTTTAGGTTGGGAAAGTTTTCTTCTATGAATTTGTTGAATATATTTTCTGTGCCTTTGAGCTGGAACTCTCCTTCTTCTATTCCTATTATTCTTAGGTTTGATCTTTTCATGGCGTCCCATATTTTCTGCATATTTTGTGTTAAGAATTTGTTTGGATTTAACATTTTCTTTGACCAATGAATCTATTTCCTCCATAGTATCTTCAACACCTGAGATTCTCTCTTCCATCTCTTGCATTCTGCTGGTTATATTTCCGTATGTGATTCCCATTTGTTTACCCAGATTTTCCATTTCCAGAATTCCCGTGGTTTGTGTTTTCTTTATTGCCTGTATTTTAGTTTTCAAGTCTTGAACTGTTTGAACTGTTTGCTTCACCTGCTTGATTGTTGTTGTTTTTCTTTTGTTTTCTTGGGTTTCTTTAAGAGATTTTTTTGATTTCTTTCAATTTTTTGCTTATCCTTTTCTCCATTTCTTTAATGGAATCTTTCATCCTTATAAAGTTACATTTAAAATCATTTTCTTCTTGGTTAGGATGTTCAAGTCTTCCTGTTGTATGACCACTGGATTCTGGTGCTACCATGTTGCTTTTTAGGTTGCTGAATGAATTCTTGCATTGGCGTCTACCCATCTATTCCTCCAATTGTTTCTTGTAGTGTCTTTGTCTCTTGGTCCAATCCTAGCAGTTGCTGTCTGTGTCTTTGGGAACTGTTTTTGGTGTGCTCTGTACTGTCACTGTCTGTGTCTCAGGGAGTCACTGAGGTCTTTCTAGCCCATTCTCTTGGTCTCTTCTTTTGGTCTGCTCTCTTGGTCCACTCTGTGCAGTTGCAGCCTGTGCTTCAGAGCTCCTCTGAGGTTGTGGGGGATAGAAGAGTTTGGGGGTGGAAACTCTTGTTTTCTAATTTAAGCAACACTTTTCTCTCCCAGAGCACAAATAACCAATCATTTATTGCTTAAGCGGCATTCTTTTCCTGAGCTTGTGTAGTTGAATGGATCATAACACATAAAAATCTAAGTGAGATTACAGTTATGTAAACAGGAATACTTGCTGTGGTCTCCAGGGCTTATGTCTTCTAAATGAAGGGTTAAATGATAGTCCTATTAGGGCGGGATGTTGAAATGTTCTTTCTCATTGCTGGATGATGGTTTTGTTTATACAGCACTTTCAACATCTATGAAACATTTTAATGTGACAGACATTTAAAAACATTGTTTGCTATACAAACTATTGAAAGAAAAGAAAAAGACAGCTGTAGTGGAAAAAGATACCACCACCCTCCTTAACCATCTTCCCCTAATGTTTTGATTCTCTGTGTGTTTGTTTGTTTGTTCTTCTGTATCTTAACCCATGCCCTCAAAATTTCTGGGTTACTGCAGAGTCATGTTTGAAATTCTTCTTCCAACTTTTCCCTTTCACCCCCACCCCCCAAGTCCTAGTCAACTCTCCACTTGAAGTCATATACTCGTGACTGGTAGGAACAGGATGAAATGTCTCAGCTTTGTTTTGAGTACTTTATGTCTCTGTCATTTATCAAAAATTGAACTGTCCACTTTTAGGTCATTGCTCACAAAGGTTAGCTTTCACCACAGTTTTCAACACTGGCTCACAATGTAGTTAAAAATATGGATATACAGTTAGGGTTTAATTTTGAGATTGTTTTTCCTGCTTTTTGTGATTAAAAAGTGATGGTGATAGTTGATGATAGGAGTTTCTTTTCAAGACTTTTCTGGTAAAAGTATGAATTGACCACTGTAAAGATTCTGTTCTTCCAACTTCCCACTCTTCCAGCTTCTCCCAGCACACATTATTTCTCTTTCTATCTCTCTTCAAACCTTTGCTGCTCAGAGAAGCTCAGAGATTTCAGTCATAGGTCTCATATAGTTATACTCAGCAATCTTGCTTTTTATCCTGCCCACTTTTCATAGTCATTTCTGTTGCCTGTCTTTATTTTCTCTGACTTCCTGACATCAGATTTGTTCCTTTGTAAGGCTTTGCTTAAAAAAAAAAAATCTCTGTGTGTGTATGTGTGTTTGTTTGTGTCTGTTGTAATGCGGAGGTCAGAGCACATCTTTGTGGAAGAAGTTCTATTCTTCCATCTTTACATGGGTGCTGGGTGTAGAACTCAGATTGCCAGGCTTGTGCAGCAAACTCCTGTACCTGCAGAGCCGTCCTGCCAGCCCTTAGAAACTCTTCGTTGTTTGTCACCTTTGTGCCTTTCCTTCCATACTGCTTAGCACTTGGACAAGCATTTGCCAGGGCTTCCTATGCTGACTGTCACAAGAGTTTCTTTTCTCCAAATGTCTTCTCTCTAGCCAGTCTCAATGCTGGTGAAAGGAAGAAACTCTGGAATTTCTTTCTCTTTTTTTACTCCGTGGAGAATAGACAGACATAGGATTTTGGTAAGAGCATACCACTTTGCATAAAGTACTACTTTGTATTATAACCTGATACTGTGCTATGTGCAGTACCATGACTCAACCAACGTTGAGTTACAGTATTAGTTTGCCTTCTATTGTTAGCTCTCTGCTTTCCAGGCCCCCCAGGGCTCGGTATGTCTATGCAACTCGACAAAGATATGTGTGAGAGCAGCATGTCACTTCCAGGTTAATGCTTTTCGGGTGAGAGTATTTTCTTAAAGGATTTATTTATTTATTTATTTATTTATTTATTTATTTATTTATTTATTTATTTATTATGTACACAATGTTCTGCTTGCATGTGTTCCCACAGCTCAGAAGAGAGCACCAGCTCTCACTGCACATGTTTGTGAGCCACCATGTGGTTGCTGTGAATTCAACTCAGGACCTCTAGAGGAAGTAGTCAGTGCTCTTAACCTCTGAGCCATCTCTCAAGTCTGTGACAAGAGTAATTTTGTTCACCCCTTTTTCATTCCTAGAAGACCTGGGATATTTTAGCTTGGTTCCTGGAGTGAGGGTGCTGTGGGGGAAGTCATAAATTAAGTGTAATGGGCTTGGAGATGCAAACAGTAATGAGCCCTTGTATCCACCTCACTGAGATTGCGTGGTTGTAGATGATAGTAGCATAACCTGATCTACCAACACAAACATAAACTGCAGTTGTTAAAAGATTCGAGTAATCCCAGCACTCCGGAGGCAGAGACAGGTGGATCTCTGTGAGTTTGAGGTTTGCCGGGCCTACAAAGTGTGTTCCAGAACAGCCAGGGCTGTTACACAGAGAAATCCTGTGTTGAAACAACAACAACAACAACAACGAAACCTAATTTAATTTACTTAAGTTTTATTGCTCAGGTATTATGTGGGCGTGTCTATGCCTGTGGTGGGTGTACAGAGGTCAGAGGTCAGCGGAGGACTTTGCTGGGTTTGCTCCCCTCCCCCCCCCCCCGGGCCATCAGGGCTGCACTACTCGCTTTTCACCTGTTGCGTTTATCTTCCTGGCCCTCTAATTTTATTTTTTGATGATTTCTACTTTTTGCTGGGTTTGCTCCCCTCCCCCCCCCGGGCCATCAGGGCTGCACTACTCGCTTTTCACCTGTTGCGTTTATCTTCCTGGCCCTCTAATTTTATTTTTTGATGATTTCTACTTTTACAGATTGAAAATATCAAGTATTGTTGCTTCTACGTATTCTATGTCTTATCTATAAAAGTTAAAGAAGAAACTGAAATCATCTCATTGAGATAGAAGATGAAAACTCAAACTCTCAGAGTGTCACCAAAAAAGTGTATAGAAAATGTTTTACAAGCAAATTTGCACAGCTCTGAATCTGACCTGTGGAAAGTACATGAAGAATGAACTTTGAAAAAAATAGCATTTCCATGTCTCATAAATAAACCTGAATAAGTCTCTCTTTTCTGCTTACCCTTGACTATCTCAGTTTTTATACCATTGTGTTGGATTTGAAATAAAATTTTCCGCCTGGAAGGAAGTATATTTAACACTTTTTAAATTCAATATTTATTGAGCAAAGTCTTCATTAAATTTATGGATCTGTTTGATGAAAAGCAAATTCTCAGACAGATAGATTAAAGCATGAATAGCAGCTGAGAATGTGGCTGAGAATCTATGAAGAAGTCTTCGCCCTCAGGAAATGATTTCTCGTGCTTCAAGGTGGCTGTGCACACAAACTCAAAAGCCAAAACCAACAGCCTGAAAACATTCACCTGCGTAAAATAAAATAAATAAATCTAAAAAGAAAAACAATTTCAAGAAAACAAATGACTAACCACATTTAGCTCTTCTGGAATGTGCTGCAAGGCCAGCCCAAGCATTTTTGAGGGCTTGGCGCCATCTGCTGGCTCAACATCAACTTTTCCCTTTCCCTTTGACTCTTTTTTAAAAACTGAATTTAATAAGGAAATATAACTTTTAGTCATAAGTTCTAATGAACACCATTAAGTAAACAAGTGAAATCATTCAAAATATCACCCTAAGGAACTTGCACAAATTCTAAAGCCGTATTTTGTTAATATAACCCAGTCCCACCACTGCCTGGCCAGTTCAGACTCTACCACCTCCATTGCTCACGAGGGAAGTTTCCCCTGCACTGTTTCCATCCCTGCCCTTTCAATGCTTCCATTTCCAGCTGTCTCTCCCCTCTTCTCTTCCTCCTGCCAATCTTTCCCACTCCAGTCCACAGCCCAGGCCACCCACTGTACAAGTTTGCACTCCACCAGCAGTGAGGAGTGTTCTCCTTGCTCCATATACTCACCAGCATAAGTGGTCATTTGTGTTATTGATATTAGCCATTCTAACAAGTGTAAGATGGAATCTCATGGTAATTTTGACTTGCTTTTCCCTGTTGGCTAAGGATGTTGTACATTTCTTTAAGCGTTTCTCAGTCATTTGAGTTCCCATTACTAAGAATTCTGTTTAGATTGGTACCCCATTTTTAAATTGAATTATTTACTTTTTTGATGTCTGATTTCTTGAATCCTTTATATGTTTTGGATATTAGAACTCTAGCAGATGCAGAGTTGGTAAAAATGTTTTCCTATTCTGTAGGCCGCCGCATTGTTCTTTGTCAGATGATTTTCAGTTTCACGACGTCTCACTTATTATTTGTTCATCTTATTGTCTGTGCTATTGGTGTTCTGTGCAGGAAGCTGTCTCCTGTGCCAGTGCATTTAAGGTTATTCCTCACTTTCTTGTCTGTCAGTTTCAGTGTCTTTGATTTTATGTTGAAGTCTTTGATCCACTTGGACTTGAGTTTTGTGCAGAGTGATAGATACAACTCTATTTTGATTTTTCTAAATGATTTTTCTAGTTTGACCAGCAACATTAATTGAAGATGATGTCTTTTATCTAGTGTGCATTTCTGGCTTACTTATAAAAGAAAGGTGTTGTTTGATTCCATTGATCAATGTGTCTGTTTTTATGCCAGTATCATTTGTTGTTTTGTTTTGTTAACTCTACCTCCTCAGCAGCACAGTTTGAAATCAGGGATGATGATAACCCCAGCAGGTTTTTTTTGTTTTTTTGTTTTTTTTTTTTTTTTTTTTTTTTTTTTTTTTTTTTTTTTTTTTTTTTTTTTTTTTTTTTTTTTTTTTTTTTTTTTTTTTTTTTTTTTTTTTTTTTTTTTTTTTTTTTTTTTTTTTTTTTTTTTTTTTTTTTTTTTTTTTTTTTTTTTTTTTTTTTTTTTTTTTTTGTCTAGGGTGTTTTAACTGTCCTGGGTTTATTGTCCTTTCAACGTCTATAAATAATAGTGTTGGAATTTTGATGGAGATTACATTGAATCTGTAGATTGCTTTTGGTAGAATGGCCATTTTTACTATATTAATCCTACTGACCCATGAGTATGGAAGATCCTCCATCTTCTGATATATTCTTCAAATTTTTTCTCCAAAGATTTGAATTTTTTATCATCCATGTCTTTCACTTGTTTGGTTAGAGTTACCCCAAGATATTGTATATTATTTGAGGCTGTTGTGAAGGGTGTTGTTGCCCTAAATTCTTCTTCAGTTTATTTTATCATTTGTGTAGAGGAGGGCTGCTGATTTTTTTGAGATAATCTTATATGTAGCCACTTTGCTGAAAGTATTTATCAGCTGTAGATTCTGTGCTAAAACTAGGAGTTCCCTCATGGAATTTTTAGGGTTACTAATATGTACTATCATATCATCTGCCAACAATGATGCTTCTACTATTTCATTTCTAACTTGTGTCCCCTTCATCTCTTTCTATTGTTTTATTGATCTAGCTAAGACTTTTGAATCAGTATGGAGAGAGTGGACAACCTTATCTTGTTCCTGATTTTAGTGGAATTGCTTTGAGTTTCTCTTCATTTAGTTTGATTATGTTATGTAGAGGTGTTTCTTGTATCCCTGATATCTCCAGGACTTTTATCATAAAGGGGTGTTGGGTTTTGTCAAATGCTTTTTCAGCATCTGATAAGATGATCACGTGTTTTTTCCTGTTGGTTTGTTTTTATGTTGGATCACATTGATTAACTTTTCTATTTTGAATGAAACCTACCTGGTCATGGTGTATCATCTTTTTGATGTGTCCTTGGATTGGATTTGCCGGTATTTTATTAAGTATTTTTTCATGATATTTATTGAGCTCTACATTTTTCTCTGCTCCCCTCCCTGCCCCTACCTTCCCTCCTTCAACCCTTCCCCAAGGTCCCCATGCTCCCAATTTGCTTTGGAGATCTTGTCTTTCTATACTTTCTACTTCTCATGTAGATTAGATCTAAGTAAGTCTCTCTTAGTGTCATATTGTTGTCTAAATTCGCTGGGATTGTGGTTTGTAAGCTGGTTTTCTTTGCTTTATGTTTAAAATCAGCTATGAGTGAGTACATGTGATAATTGTCTTTCTGTGTCTGGGTTACCTCACTCAAAATAATGCTTGCTAATTCCATCCATTTTCCTGCAAAATTCAAGCTGTCGTTATTTTTTCCTGCAATGTAGTACTCCATTGTGTAAATGTACCACATTTTTTTTTTATCCATTCTTTGATCGAGGGGCATTTAGGTTGTTTCCAGGTTCTGGCTATGACAAATAAAGCTGCTATGAACATAGTTGAGCACATGTCCTTGTGGCACGATTGAGCATCCTTTGGATATATACCCAAAAGTAGTATTACTGGGTCTTGAGGAAGGTTGTTTCCTAATTTTCTGAGAAATTGCCACACTGACATCCAAAGGGGTTGTACCACCTTGCATTCCCACCAGCAATGCAGAAGTGTTCCCTTTTCTCCACAACCTCTCCAGCATAAGTTGTCATCAGTGTTTTTGATCTTGGCCATTATTACAGGTGTAAGATGGAATCTCAGAGTTGTTTTGATTTGCATTTCTCTGATGACTAAGGATGTTGAACATTTCCTTAATGTCTTTCAGCCATTTTAGATTCCTCTGTTGAGGGTTCTCTGTTTAGGTCTGTACTCCATTTTTTTTTTTATTGGATTACGTGATCTTTTGGTGTCCAAATTCTTGAGTTCTTTGTATATTTTGGAGATCAGACCTCTGTCTGGTGTGGGGTTAGTGAAGATCTTTTCCCATTCTGTAGGCTGTTGTTTTGTCTTGTTGACCGTGTCCTTTGCTTTACAGAAGATTTTCAGTTTCAGGAGGTCCCATTTATTAATTGTTTGTCTCAGTGTCTGTGCTGCTGGGGTTCTATTTAGGAAGTGGTTCCCTGTGCCAATGTGTTCAAGTGTAGTTCCCACTTTCTCTTCTATAAGGTTCAGTGTGGCTGGCTTTATATTGAGGTCTTTGATCCATTTGGATTTGAGTTTTGTACATGGTGATAGATATGGGTCTATTTTCATTTTTCTACATGTTGATATCCAGTTATGCCAGCACCACTTGTTGAAAATGCTTTCTTTTTTCCATTTGATATTTTTTGCTTCTTTATCAAATATCAGGTGTTCAAAGATGTGTGGATTGATATCCGGGTCTTCTATTTGGTTCCATTGGTCCTCCTGTCTGTTCTTATGCTAGTGCCAGGCTGTTTTCAGTACTGTAGTTCTGTAGTAGAGTTTGAAGTCAGGGATTGTGATGCCTCCAGATTTATTAAGTATTTTTGCGCGTATGTTCATAAGGAAAATTGATCTGTAATACTCTTTCTTTGTTGAATCTTTGTATGTTTTGGGTGTCAGGGTCACTGTGGTTTCATGAAATGATTTTAGCAGTGCTTCTTCTATTTCTACTTTGTGGAATAGTTTAAGGAGTATTGGCATTAACTCTTCTTTGAAAGTCTGGTAGAATTATGTGCTAAAACCATCTGGCCCTGGGCTTTTTTTTTTTTTCTTGCTGTTTGGGAGACTTTTAATGACTGTGTTTATTTCACTAGGAACTATAGGTCTGTTTCAATTGTTAATGACTACATCTGTCTCACTAGGACTATAGGCCTGTTTCAGTTATTTATCTGATCGTGATTTCACTTGGCAATAGTGCCTATATAGGTTTCCAATTCGGTGGAGTACAGGTTTTTAAAGTTATTTGTTATGATTCACCTGATTATTTCCTTATTGTCTATTGTTATGTTCCCCCTTTTATTTCTTTGTTTGTTTTTGTTTTGTTGTTGTTGTTTTTTGAGACAGAGGTTCTCTGTGTAATATCCCTGGCTGTCTTGGAACTAGCTCTAGTAGACTAGGCTGACCTTGAACTCACAGAGATCCACCTGTTTCTGCCTCCCAAGTGTTGGGATTAAAGGCATGTGCTGCCACCACCTGCCCCCCTTTTCATTAATTAGTTTTGTCAATTTGGATATTTTATCTGTCCTTTAGTTTTGATAAGGGATTGTCTCTCTTGTTTTTTTTTTCTTCAAAGAACCACTTTGTTTCCTTGATATTTTGTATTGTTCTTTTTTGTTTCATTTTTATTGATTTCAACCCTGAGTTTGATTATTTCTTGCCATCCTGATATGCTTACTTCTTTTTGTTCTAGAGCTTGTCCAGGTGTACTGCTAGGTTGCTAGTATAAGATTTCTCCAAGTTTTTATGTAGGCACTTAGTGCTATGAAATTTCCTCTTAGCAGCCCATTCATTGTGTCCCATAAGTTTGGGTATTTTCTTTTCTGGACTAATCCAGCTGGTGTTCTGTGTGTACCTTTATAGGCATCTCCTTCCTTTGGTTAGGAATAGTTTCTTCTATAATTTCTGGACCTTTGAGCTGGGATTCTTCTCCTTCCTCTATTGCCATTTTATTCATTTCCTCTTAAGTACCTCTATCATCTTCATATAGTTTGTTTTAAGGTTTTTTTTCTTGTGCTTCGGCTATGTTGGAATACTCAGGGCCTGTTATAGAAAGGCTGGGCTCTAGTGGAGACATTGCCTTTGCTGTTAATGTGCTCTTATGTTGGCATCTGAGTTTCGGGTGATTATTGGTCTAGGTGCTGATCTCTGAGTTTGTTTTTTTAGGTGAAATTTTTGTTTCTTGGTTTTTGATTCCTCTCTAGACTTTCAGAGAGTATATTAGCTGAGTGTTACCTAGTTTATTGGCCTGCTTCCTAGTGTGTTCAAGGGAAATGCCCACTGGTGCTGGAGCCTGAGGGAGGGGAAGAAAGGGAAAGATGGTCTAAGGGATCCACATGAGGTGTGAACAGAGATGGGAAGATGGGGAGAGAATAGAAAAGAAGGAAGGAGTAGGTGGGAAAAAGATAATCTGATTTTTGTCAGAAAAGATAGAGCAGGGCATTTCATTTGTGAAAATGTGCACTGTATAGGAAACAGAGGAAAGCTCACATCCATGGGTGTTTTCTCCCATATGCCATGTACTGCAAAGCACTTTATAAGTGGAAGGAGTGAGTGGTTTCCATTATTACAGATGGGGAAATTGTGCTGTTCAGTGTGGTTGAATTTATGACCCAAGATCACATATGTTACAAGTAGCACAGTCAAGGTTTAAATTCACTTATTTACTCATTCATTCACCCATTCATTCTGCAAACACTGAGTGAGTGATACAGCATCCTTCATCAGACAATCCACCTCCCTCTCATACCTTGCAGTGCCAAATACGTCTCTGAAGTATTTTCAGTGGAAACTTATTTTCAAAACTCCAAATGTTATTTGACAGTCTTGCTTGCAAGTTGGCATACACCTCAAACTAATGCATGCAAACTGAAGAGTTTAGCCTTAATTTTTTTCTTTTCCTCAATGCCCATTTTCTTTGCCAATTATACATCCATCTTTGCAGCTAGTGAGAAAATGAAGAGCTGTCCTTAATTTCCTCTCTCCTCTTCTTACCTCCCAGCTCCCGCCTTCACGTTTTTCAAGGCTATCTGTCGTTGCTTTCTTCTCCAGTTCCAAGTGTCCCTTTCTGTCTGGCTTTGGATCTGGTGGTGTGCAGACCTGTTTTCACGAGCCTCATCTTTCTCCCAGAGGGGGTTTCACTTTTGTTTTCATGGAGAGCTTGCTTGAGCATTTATCTCATCTGTCAGCTTAGATGGAATCCCTCAGAAAAAAATTGTTTCTGGACAATTCTAACAAAAATTCTAAATTTACTAATTCTAAGTTTGAAATTCAGTGTCTCCTTCAACTCACAGTCCTCCTGCTCCAGGCCCCCGTGCTGAAATTATTGGTATGTACTTTTTAGTCAAAAGTGAGACCCCAGCCCTCTAACAACCCTATTTCCAAAGAGTCTGGAATGTAATATTGAGTTGGAAGTATCACTCCAGCCCCTGGCCTGGGAATTGCCCTGGTCAGGACTACAATTCCTAGCCTGCTAAGTGCTTGGACTCCAACTCCCAGCCTGCCAAGCACTGACTTCCCCCGCGGAGGGTCAGGACCACTCCCACAGGGCATTTAGGCTCACGCTGGAAAAAGGAACTTGTGGCATTCGGGTTTGCGAGGGCTCCTCTCCCTGCCATGGTGTTCCTGTCCACCCAGAACTTGCAAATATATATAGTTGTTTTATTTTACTTGTTTATGATGTCTGTCCCCTCTGTTGGCTGTCTTGTCTTCATCACTGATCTGCACCCTGTTATTTTACTTGTTTATGATGTCTGTTCCCTCTGTTGGCTGTCCTGTCTTCATCACTGTCTTTTTATCCTCATATTCTGCTCTCAAAATCAAATTCCAAGAGTCCATCAATTTTGTCTTTATCATTCTTTGCTATAAACTGTGGCTTAAGCACTGTTCTTGGTACATAGGAGATATTTGATAAATATGAGTTTAATAAAAAATGCACATTTTTCAGGAGAACCGTTTGAAGCCTGTATGTTTCCTCTAAAGCAGATATTCATATATTCTCTATGGAAAGGACATTCATGTGCTATACTATCTCCAGCACTTAGCAAGACAAATATTGTAGCTGGTGTTAGTGTCTGTTTTCAGAATGAACCATAATTAAAGAGGTCAGGTCTTCCAACATGATGTGTATCTCTGTGGAAGTCTGGGACTTAGGCTCTCTGACTCTTGCCTTTGTGGTGTTGGCATAAATGTATAATCTGAGGAGGAAAATTATATATATTTTAATCCTTTTACCCATAATCTACATTTTCACCACACCCTGAAGATTGTTTCCAAGTAAATTCTCTGAGTAATATTATTATGCAGATATAGTTGATGCTGATCCTGCCTTCAGTTCCCTTGTGTCTCTTTTATGAAATGACAGTGTATACGTGCTTTGCTTTTGGTGGTCATTGGAGGCAAGCTTTCTCCTACTCAGAAGAACAGATTTTTAAGATGGTTTTAAAGAACAGATTTTTCTACTTTTAACAAAGTCTGGAATAATTAGTTTTATTTGGATTTTTAGATGCACACTTTACGCTCATATAACCCCAACAAACAGCAGTAGATTAACATGGGATCAAACTGCTTTTCAAAACACTACAGTCATTTTTGTGTTAAACTAATCATTAACTGTTATCATCTGATACTCTTAAAATAAAATATCATTTCTTTTAAGATTTTGGAAATGTTTGGTAAAATAATTTCATAATTTTATAACAAAGTTTCACCTACTGTGGCACAAGAGTCAACGTCAACCTATCCCCTGCCTCTATGGTTGTAAATTTAATACTGACTCTTCTCATTTTTAACTTGTTGGGGAAAGAATTTGAAAGTATAGTAACATACAACACAAGATTGCATAACATTTGTATATTAGTGTGCGAAACCAGTTACTGAGAGACAGCTGCTCTCCTTTGTTTATGTGTTGTCTGTGTTTGCTTCTGAACTGTTTTGCCACAGTCTACAGCTAGCCCTGACATATTTAGTTCCGGTTCTTTACAGACAACTTTTGCCTAATTCTCATCTAAAATACGACAGCAGTGATGGTTCCCACCCCTCAAGTCCCACCTCTAAGAGCTTTCTCTGAGTTCTTTGTATTTGATCTGGCCAGAAGGCTCCTGAATGAATTCTCGGGGTGAGTAGTCCTCAGCCAATGGGTTAGTGAGCAGATACTGGCAGCCTTTTGTGCCTAGGCAGGAACAACACAGTGTGAGGATTCAGTCTGAACGTCCACAGTGATTTTCCTCTTCGGCTTCTCTTGGATCTCTTCCCTAACAGCTATTGTCACTGGGATCTGAGTTGGCTCATGTGCTGTGGGGAAATACAAATGTGGGCTATTCCCATATCAATGATTTATATGCCACTTTGATGCATAAGATACCCAGGTATGATGAAAAATTTATAGCCAAACACTGGACCAATTTTCCTGACTACTATAGGAAAGACAGGTTTTATTAATTGATAGTTTTATTCTTTATGACATTTATTAGCCAAATTATCCTGAAAGATGCAGTTTGATAATTTTCTCATATTTTAAGCATAAATGCCTATTCCAGGAGAACGATTCTTGAAGTATTGAATCAATCTTTCACACCACAAAATCATCCTTCCATCTTTTGTGAAATTTATATTTTCTTATTTCATACCAATAAAATATACAAAAAATATCTTTTTTGCTTCCTCTTCAGAAAACTTCTCAGTTTTTACTTTGTATCAGTAAAAATAGACAAGGGAAGCAAAGCCCAGAACAAAAGGTAACCAAGTCCATATGCTAATTATCTATAGTTTCTTAATATTTGAAAGGGGGTATCCCAGACCTTGGTGAAAAGCCTCATATTTCTTTTATGAATATTTTATTAACTCTTTGATAATTTTGTACAATGTATTTTGATCATATTCACCCTCCGCTATCTTCCTAATATCCCCCAGATATACCTCAATTCCTTAGTCCTCTCCCAGTTCATCCCTCTTCTAATAGCACATCCACTGCAATTTGGGCTTCCTGCCTACCCTAGGTGTGGGTCATCCTTGGAGTGCCATCGTCCTACTAGGAGCCACTTAAAGAAAACCAGCTTTTTCTCATCTGAGAGCAGTTTGATACCATGTCCACTGAGCAACCTACAAATTTCATAATTTTGTTTTCCTCAGAGCTGAATAAAATTGCATTGTACATATGTACCTTGTTACTAACAATCCTCAGCTGCTGGACATCTAAGCTTTCTTCATGTTCTAGCTGTTGGGAATAGAGACTCTATGAACAAGGTTGCGCGTGTCCCTCTGTAGTAGGAGCAGCCTGTTGGGTCCTGTGGTAGATCTAGTTCTAGTTTTCTGAGGAACTGCCACACTGATGGCACAGTGACGGCGCCAACTTGCTCTCCCACCAGCAGGGTCTGGGGGTGTCTTCTCCTCACACCCCTTCCAGTATTTCTGCTGTTTGTTTTATTAATTTTGGCCATCTGGCTGAGATAAGTTAAAATTTCAGAGTAGTTTTAATTTGCATTTCCTTGGTCACAAAGAATGGTGAACACTTAAAAAAAATACTTATTGGCAATTGTATTTCTTCTAAGAATGCTCTGCTCAGTTCCTTAGCTCATGTCTTAATTGGTTGTTTGTTTTCTTGATGTTCAATTTTCTGAGTTTCTTGATTAGTTTAGATACTAATCCTCTTCCAGTATGATTGGCAAAGTTTTTTTTTTTTTGTTTTTTTTTTTTTTTTTTTTTTTTTTTTTTTTTTTTTTTTTTTTTTTTTTTTTTTTTTTTTTTTTTTTTTTTTTTTTTTTTTTTTTTTTTTTTTTTTTTTTTTTTTTTTTTTTTTTTTTTTTTTTTTTTGTAGGCTGAATCTTCATTTGGTTATCAGTTTCCTTTGCAGCACCAAACTTTTTAATTTCTTGAAGTCTCACTTGTTGATCTTATTCCTGGGCAATTGGAGTCCTATCCAGAAAGTCTACCTGACCTGTATCCTGAAGTGTCCTCCCCTCTCTTTCTTCTAGAAATTTCAGAGTTTTAGGTTCAAGATTATGACCTTTGATTGGATTGAAATTGATTTGTGTGCAGTGTGAGAAGAAGCAAATTTCATTCTTTTATATGCATATCTTTTTTTCTCTCCCCCCTCCTCTGCTTTCTCTTCCTTCTCCTCCTTCCTTCTTCTTTTCTGATACAGGGTATGGAACTTACAGTGTAGACTACAGTGGCCACGAGTTCACAGTGATCTGCCTGCTTCTACCTCCCAAGTGCTGGGGTTAAAGGTGTGCCCATCATGCCAAGCAAATATTTTTCTTTTTATATCTTCCATATTTTTTTGCTGTAGTGATTAGTTAAAATCAATGGTCTAAACGTTTACCATTTACCTTTTTGTTTAGTATTTATAGCTGTCTATGCCCCGAATAACACATGTAATTACTGGGGACCTACTGGTGTACAGAGAATAGCACTTAATGCTCCCTAACTGGTAAAAGGAATAGAACAAAAAGAGTTAATTAATGCCGGGCAGTGGTGGTGCACGCCTTTAATTCCAGCACTCGGGAGGCAGAGGCAGGCGGATCTCTGTGAGTTCAAGACCAACCTGGTCTACAGAGCTAGTTCCAGGACAGGTTCCAAAGCCACAGAGAAACCCTGTCTCGAAAAACCAAAAAAAAAAAAAAAAAAAAACAAAAAAAAAAACTGAAATAAAAAAGAGTTAATTAAAAAAACCCAAGGATTGAAGTATTTTATTTGCTTTGTCAAGATGAATCTGTCTTTTTTTCTAGTATGTATTTCTGGCTTTGTTATCAAAAATTAAGTATTCATATGTTTTATGTCTTGCTCTTCAATTTGATTCCATTCATCAATATGTTTGTTTTGTGCCATTATCATTTGGTTTTTATTACTGTAGCTCTGCAGTACAGCTTGAAATCAGGGATGGTGGTATCTCCAGCAGTTCTTTTTAGGTATCCTGGGATTTTTTTTTTCTTATGAAGTTGAGAATTGTTCTCTCAAGGTCTGTAAATAATTGTGTTGGAATTTTGATGAGAATTACATTGAATCTGTAGTTTACTTTTTGGTAGGGTAGACATTTTAAATATGTAAATACTACCAATCCACAAGCATGGGAGATCGTTCCATCTTCTGATGTCTTCTTCAATTTCTCTCTTTAAAGATGTGAAGTTTTTATCATCCAAGTCTTTCACTTGCTTGGTTAGAGTTACCCCAAGATATTGTATATTATTTGAGGCTATTGTGATGGGTGTTGTTTCCCTGATTTCTTTTCCAGCTCATTTGTCATTTGTTTATAGGAGGTATGCTGATGTTGGTGAGTTTAGTTTGTATCCAGCTACTTTGCTGAAAGTGTTTATAACCTATGGGAATTTTTCAGTTGCTCCATCCATAGGATTATGCAATGAAATTTCAGCTGACAAATCAGAAGTTTAACTCATCAGAAATATACATTCTGATGAAGACTAGCTCAGATGCAATGCTCTGAAAATACTGCTTTTTTAATAGTGGCTGCTCCCACACTGTAAATCTCTTGTGAAGCTGTAGCGCTCTCTGTCTCAGCTCCAGCAAGCTGTGTTTCTCCCCTCTTTTACACTGATCAATCACAAACTTCTAGTCTAATTAATCACATTAGGAATGTAGCACATGAACTCCTCCTTTCCCCCTTCTTAGAATTTAAACCTCTTTAAATTGACTTTTCCACCTCTTAGTTACCCAGGCATTCTACAAGCCACACCTCCCTTAATCTATGAAGTAAGCTGACAATGTTGCTTTGTGCAGCTCTTATCTGTTTTATGAGCCTGAGAAATTCAAGCCTTCTAACCTTGCTATTGACAGAGAATTGCTGTGTGTGTGTGTGTGTGTGTGTGTGTGTGTGTGTGTGTGTGTATATCTGTGTGTGTATAAACTGAAAACTGTAGAATGGGAGAAGAATAAAAAGACTGATTTAGAAAAGCATGTAGCAAGGATTAATTGTCTCTCAAATCCTGTCCTTCTCTGGCTGTTGTGTTCCTTCGGAACCCTAAGAGAACCTTGAGGCTGGACCTTAAAGGCTCTTGTTATTCAGTGGAATTTTTAGGGTCACTTATGTATAGTATAATGCCATCTGCAAATAACAATACATTGATGTTTTCCTGGGGTAAGACAGGTGGCATGGAGGAGCATTTGAAAGACAATATGAAAACTAGTGCACTGGAAACTTCCTATAATGTATGAAGGTGACCTTACTGAGGTGTCATAAGGGGGATATGGAGTCTCAACTTAGCATCTCTTGTCATCAAATGAGAATTTCATTAGCAGTATTGGATTGCATTCAGTTGAATTGCTGAACAGGATTGTGATCCCATGACAATCACTAAGCAACCCTAACACATTGTGTTAGCATCCTTCCAACATATAATTACACAGGATATGAATTACCATCCCATTACCAGGAAAGGGAGCATAATGAGGAAATACTGGACCAAAGCAACACCAAAACCAGATGGGCAAACCCCAAACTACGTCTCCAAGTCTGATATCAAAGCATTCTTCAGATCTGCTATTCCACTCAGTTTTGTTGACTGTAACATACTTCTTTCTCTTTGGCTGACTCCATTCCTGTTAGCAGTTCTTCTCAGTAGGGATCCCATGACTCTAGTAACTCTAACATCTTGGGTTCTCCAAGGCAGCCCAGGCTTCAACTTCACAGCTTCACAGAATGGCCTATCTACTAGGCTTCCATTCAGGGACAACCCTGACATATGCCTGGCCTCAGCTGCTTTCCTTAGGTGCAGAGGCAAATTCCTAACCTATTTTTCTCTCCTTAACTCTGAAACCACGTGGCTGAAGCTGCAAAGTTCCGCTGCTCACTGGAGCTGGAATGTGGTCTCTTGTTCAGTTACATCTTCACCAGCTTTCTCCTTCACTGTCAAAGCTTGACTGTCTTAAAACTAGATCTTTAGATCAGGCTGGCCTCAAAATCAGAGATCTGTAGCCTCTGCACTCCCAATGCTGAGATTAAAGATATACCCCACACCATACCCAGTTAAAAGCTTTTCTTTAATTTCTTTTCACAAATTGGAAATTTTGCTGGGTGGGATCTTACACTGAGGTCACCACTCCATTTATTCCATTTCTTAATCTGTTTGTCTCCTTGAGCACAGAACTTAGCTCCATTCCACTTTCTAGTGCTTTTTTCTCCTCAGATATTTTTCCTTGTTCAGCTTTCTCCGTTTTATTATGTACCTTTATTAGAGTTAGCACTAGTAACCACAGAAAAGTATACTAGGCTGTTTTGGGATTTTCTCTGCCAACATAATTAATCCAAAATTCTTCACTTCAGGCCCAGGCAGATTCTTCAGTCAAGGGCAAAAAGCAGCCACTTTCTTCACCAAAATGTCACAAAAATGATTTCTGGGGAATATATTAAAACTTTCCTCTGTAATCTCTTGAGTTGCCCCACCACCAGTTCATCAAACCACACTCAACACCACTGTCTTTCACGCTCCTACTAGTATGGCCCATTAAGCAGTACTTATAGCATTCCACTGCTTTCCAAACCAAAAGTACAAAAGTCCAGATTCCTAAAAACAAAAAAACCCAAAAAATATGGTCAAGCCTATCACAACAATACCTCAGCCCCTGGTACCAACTTCTGCCTTAGTTAGGATATTTACTGTTGTGAAGGGACACCATGGCCATGGCAACTCTTATAAAGACAGCATTTAATTGGGGAGGCTCACTTACAGTTTCAGAAGTTCAGTACATTATCATCATGGTGGAAAGCATGATGGTAGGCAGGCAGACATGGTGCTGGAGAAATAGCTGAGAGTCCTACAACTTGTAGGCAACAGAGAGTTGGCTGAGACCCTGGGCAGTATCCTGAGCATAGGAAACCTCAAAGTCTGCCCCCACAGTGACACATTTCCTTCAACAAGGCCATAACTACTCCAACAAAGCCACACCTTCTAAAAGTTTCACTCCTTATGAGATTATGGGAGTCAATCGCATTCAAATTACCACAGGTATGGAGAAAATGGGAGGAGTAGTTGGAGGGAAGCTATAATCAGGATGTATCACATGAGAAAAGAATCTATTTTTCAATAAAAAGAAGATTCATGTTAATAATATATTACATTATTTATTTAGTGTACTTGAATCTTTTGACTACTTATATGTATGTGCACTGTGTGCATTCAGCATTGAACCATATCTCCAACCTCAGATTTTAGTTTAAAAAACATTTTATTATTATAATTTTATGTGTGTGTGTATGCCTGTGCACCATGTGTGTGTGCCTGGTGCCCATGGAGGCTAAAAGAGGAGCTTAGAGCCTAGAATTGGAATTACAGATGGTTGTAAGTTGCCACGATGGTGCTGAGACTCTAACCTGGGTTCTCTGGAAGGGTACCCAGTATTCTTAATCACAGAGCTCTCTTTCTCTCTTTCTTTCTGTCTCTTGTCTCTCTCTGTGTAGTGTTTAGAAATTTTGGACACATATGTTTGTAAAAATGTTGAAGAAAGATTTAAAAATGTTACCCTTTGTAGTAAAAAAAGATACACAAATATGTGTGTGCATAGGATGTATTTAGAATGACATGAAAGTTTAACACTAGAAGGAGAGCTGAGGTGTGATGCATATTCTATACCCAATAAACACCTTTCCATGGCTTTTGGCCATTATATAATAAATAAAAACAGTTAATACTAAATAGAAGAATGAAGGGGAGAGAAAGTAAAGACTGCTGACATTGGAGGAAACACAATTTGAGCGTTCAACACAGGGTGCACAGGGCTACTAGTATGATTATGTACACAATCCCTCATCATTCTCATCTGCAAAGAGGGGTTAGTAGTATTTATTCTGTATAGTTGGTATATAGCACAACAACCATATACACAAATAAAAGTGCTTAACACACTTCCTGCAACAGCACTCAAAAGCAGTCACATGACTGTATACAATATAAATATCTAAGGTGTTCTTTCTTCTGACTTCTGTAGAGGGTTGATTCTTAACCAGTCATGACACAACTATTGTCTTAGAATTTTGTTATTGACAGGCATATAAACCAGTTCAGGATGTCATACTGCACAATTTCTGTCACAGTCAGTTGGCCAAAGCAGCCATGGAAGCAAATATAGTCATTTTTTTCTTCTATTGTCCCATAAAATAAAAATAATTTTGATAGAGAATTAGTCCTTGTCACAGTAGATCCAGTAGAGGTGATATTCCCAGCATGTGGCACTTGGGGCAGTCTTTAAATTCATTTCCAGTTGCTCTAGCTCTGTGTATTAAAGTCACTTGTTCTCTGTCCATTCCATTCTCCTCTTTCTTTCCACTCCCATTCCTGGACAAACCCTGGATGAGCTGGGATAGTGGATCCCAGAGCATCCACATTCAACAGGAAGAGGAAAGAAGGCTTACAGCTGTTAGTGACTGTGGAATGTAGAAAATGGTCACTCAAAGATGTTCTAGTCTCCTGAAGCTATGAATATGTCACAGGCTGATGAAGGTCACTCCCTAGACATCACTGAGGGTTTTTGTTATTTTTTATTTTTTGGAAAGGAGAGAATGAACATCTATTAATCATCTGAACAGGCCATAAACAACAGACCAAATAGACATTTCCACCTGAGTCTAGCATGGAGTACTACTGAGTTGACTGAGGTTACTTACAGAGTGTGTTTGAAGGTTTACCTACAGAACCATGGATGTTTGAAAGCCAACTACACCACTAAAAAGCCAAACCAAGTATGAATTTTGATTCCTGAAAAGTATAACCTTGGGGCTCTGTAGGCAGAGGCTGCTTGTTCATTCCTGGCCACCCAGACTTGAAATAAACACACAGAAGTTGTATTAATTAAAACACTGACTAATAGCTTAAGTATATTTTTAGCTAGCTCTTACATCTTAAATTAACCAATTTCTATTATTCAGTGTATTACCATGAGCTCGTGGTTTACCAGAAAGTTTCTAGGGCACCTGTCTCCTTTGGCAGCTACATGGCATCTTCTTGACTCTATCTACTTTCTCTCTACATCTCTGTTCATAATTCCTGCCTTGCTCTATTCTGCCCTGTCTATAGGCCCAAAGTAGTTTCTTTACTAAGCAATGGTAATGAAACATATTCACAGCTTACAGAGGGGAATCCCACATCGGGGCTCGCTGTACAGCTTGCAGAAGGCTCTGCTGATCAGAGAGTCTCTCTCCATAGTAATATTGCTTATTTATAACTCTGGAGCCAGCCATGTGAGTCTTGTATGGTTCACGAGCTTCTGTTGTCCTGAGTCTTATGAGCTCCACTCCTCCTACTAGTGAGTGATATTTCGAGTCAGAGGAAGGAGCCACACTACTAGGACTTAGGAGGGGCAGGTGCAGTACCTTGCTCAGCTGATTTCATAAATGTGGAGGAGGAAGAATAGAAGTGCCATTGTCTCTGGCTGGGCTTGCGGGAAAAGTAAACTGTGAGTCATGTGATGCCATGACCTCTAGAAGCTGGAAATGGCTCTGTTTATGGCAGCAAGAAACCCAGATACTTGAACATGAAATCTGAAGGTACTGTGACATATGCCAACTGGTGTAGGAGGGTCCTTCTGTATTTGGGTTGCTTTTATTGGTTAATAAAGAAACTGCCTTGGCCTTTTGATGGGGCAGGACTTAGATAGACAGGGAAAAGAGAACAGGATACTGGGAAGGGGAGAGAGTTATAGAGAGCTGCCCACCATGAAGCTCCCAGGTCAGACATGCTGAATCTTTCCCGGTAAGCCACAACTCGTGGTGACACACAGATTATTAGAAATGGGTTAAACAAATATGTGAGAGTTAGCCAATAAGAGGCTAGAGCTAATGGGCCAGGCAGTATTTCAATGAATACAGTTTCTGTGTAATTATTTCGGGTATAAGCTAGCCAGGCACTGGGGCGGGAGCCGGGTGGCCACCAGGACCAAAAGCAGGCCCGTGCCTCTTACTACAAAACAGAACTGAATGCTGGGAGAAAGAAGGGCAGAGTCAGAGAAGCCATGGATCCTCTGCTTGAGATGGACGCTGGTTAGAATCTCTGGTAAGCCACTGGCACGTGGCGATACACAGATTAATGGAGATGGGTTAAACTAATATGTTAGAGTTAGCCAATAAGAAGTTAGAGCTAATGGCCAAGTAGTGTTTTAATTAATACAATTTCTGTGTGGTTATTTCAGGGCTAAGCAAGCCGGGTGGCTGTTGAGCACCAGAGACACTCCATCTGGAGCTTTTCTTCTTGGTGGAACGGGCCTCTGGGCAAAGACATGACCATACCTCAACCACTGACAGAGATACCGAGTATCCGTAAATGGATAAAACAGAACTGTCATATCCTGCCAAGACAGGGTAAGATAGTTTTGAAAAGTTTCTTGCTCTTGAAAATGGTATGTCAGTTAGGTTAGGCCTTAGCCAAAGTTGGTCACTTCAACATTGCAATTGAGACTTTGGGTGACTGCCCAGGTAGTCAGTTGTCTCTGTCATTTGTTGCACATTGTGGAAGTTTCCCGATTACACTTCCTGTCCACTCAAGTAATATTGTTTCCCT